>JAZHYW010059628.1:0-240766 GCA_037355805.1 Ixodes ricinus | reverse complement strand
AGAAAAATCTGTCGTTTTGAAAATCAAAAGCGATCGGAAAAAACTAGCGGTTACTTTTTTCAAGTAACGACCAATCACTTTTCTTTCTCGAGTAATCGAACTGAATTCCTTTTTTAACCAAGAGTAATGGTAATTTCAATCGATTATTTCGTTATAGTAACATGTACAAGGCTGCTTCAGGAGCACGCATTTTGCGCCACCTCATTTTTGTTTTCTTCGGTAAGAATAAGTATAAGACGTGACGTCATCGGATTACGTCGTCGCACCGCATGGTGCGGTGACGTCACGGGAAAGTCGTGCATAAATATGCGACTTTTTTAATTTTTGATTACGGAGATTTAAACTCCGCGCCGCACAGCACAACGCCTGCGCGAACGTAAACAAAGAGTGAAAGAGACAGATTGGGAGAGAAAGAAAGATAGCGCGGTCAGAAAGCAGGCGGGCGAAGAAAGGATAGTCGAGATAACGAAAGAGGAGGAAAGTTCAGCCTCACGCATGCGCACGAAGAGGGCGTTTTGGTTCGATTTTGTTTTTCTTTTCTTTCTTTTTTCCACTGTGGTGGGGGCGGCGGCGGCAGTTTGATCGGTTGTTCGGTGCATCGCGGCAAGCTCGTCGATGAAGCCGCGCCGGTAGGTTCTGCGAGTGAGCGCTAATTGCTCGTGCCGCGAATCACTGTGCGACTGGGAACTCCACTCCCGTGCCATCAACCACATCTCCGGATACTCACTTCCACGCCTCCGGAATTCGCCGTCAGGAACACCTCGGCACCGCAGCTTCGCGTCATCACACATCAACACGTAAGAAATGTGTTCTGCTATACTGTCCGTAAGACGGGGCAGGTGAGAATATTGCGGTAGTTTTATTCTCGGCGTTAATTTAGCATGTTGACCACACCAAAAATTAAATTTTGGTTAACTTTCTCGGTAAGTTGTGTGGTTGAACTTTCACGTTTCGCGAGAGATTTTTTTTGTTTTTATCGCGGTAGCCAAACGGATGTTGCAATCGACGAGTACGATTAAGAAACATTTACCGAGCAGCATAGAACAAAGTTAAGCTGAGGCCGAAAACTTTCTAATTTCCATCTTTATTTTACACTTGCAGCGTTCATACCAACCGAATACGACTATAGATCATTAATTCTTGTAATAAAGCTTCAGAAATGTGGCATACTTTATCATACTCTTATTTCCACGCTTGCAAGGCGTAAGATATATTGAAAGCTGGGTTCATCGGTGTGAACCGCCATCAACAATTTTGGTTGCTGGTAATTCTTTCTCGTTGTTTCTCGGTCCGAGCCGAGCGGCCTACGAACTAATTTTGATTTCGCAGCGGAAACATTTTTTTCTCGTTTTTTCACGCGCATTAAGCATTCTAATCTTGGCTCAAATGACTCATATTTATGTCCGCTACCATAAAACCTGCCTCGGCTTTGTTCTATACATGTAATGACGGAGTCTGCGTCGACCACCACGTCAATGCTTCGAAATGCCCACTATGACCTCAAATACGGAATTCGTATATATATATAAAAAATGAACCATATTGTTTCGCCGGAACGACCTGTTCCCTCACCACTGGGTTTCCCCACCGCTGACGCAGCAACGGGCATCTGTCACGAGATCCCGTGTCGGAGCCGCCCGAAAATTGCGTTTTAATCTCGCCGTTGCCCCGTGTTTCAATTTCGGGCGCGGGTTGCTACGATTGTCGCCCACTCGTATCCACCTATTGTCACCTCGGCTGCTGTCACATCGGCTATTATCGCATTTCAGTGCCGAGAGCTTGCAAATCCTTCTATTTCCATGATATTAGAGTGTTCACTCATATCCTAAAGAAAAATACTGGCCGTTGCCTGTAAAATACTTCAATATAGGCATATAACCGATTCAGCCCGAATGTCTGTCTTTTTTCTTTTTGTTCTTAATCTTGCGCTTACGTTGTTTTCGGTTTAAGCCGCCATGGTTCTGCAATTCAATAGTCGCCTTCCCTTCGTTGACAATTGATGTAAAATTATTTTCCTTATTCCTTTAAAATAAAAGCTTCAATTCATTAGGGGTGTGGCACTACCGGTTTTAATTGAATAGCGCTGCGTCATTGATAACATTCATAATGCAAAGGGAAGACAAAACAACTGTTTTTCTGAACAGACTTGAAGCTAGGAATGACACTATGCTTTTCGATCCCTGGATGAGCATTGTACCGGCGTGCGCTCGTGTATCACTACTGCGTGATGCGCGTTAAAGACCTTAAGCTAGCGGTTGTACCGCACTGGCTAAATTGCTCATCTACAGCTGAGACACCAGACGCCCTCTAAGGAAAGTAACTTCCGGCTGTATAAACATACACACAACAATTTGGTTTTCGCTATTTGGACAACTTTAATTTTTTTGAACATGACCAAAATGACAATCACTGATTCATCCCACATTGATGGTGAATATTGGTAATTTTGTATGTATGTTTATACAGTCTGAACTTAGTCTGCCTCAACGGACTTGTCTCTAAGCTGCAATCGAGCAATTTAGCAACTGCTGTACAACGGCTAGCCTGGGGCCTTTAACGTGCACCACGCAGTAGTGATGCGCGACCACACGCCGGTACGATGCTTATCCAGATCGAAACGGGCAGGGGTGGGGATTGAGCCCTGGATCCTGGGTTCTGCAGAGCGAGCTTACACTCCACGTGTTCCGAGCTGGTGTGCTCTAGCCCACAAGGCCACCGATCCCCCGATTGCGAATGGGTGTTCTACGACGGTTATAGAAAGGTTTTACCTAATTTTATAATGCTGCACCGTTATGTATACGGACTGTGAATGGCGCGAAACGTTCGTGATTTCATTAGACAAATTTAGTACTATATAAGGAATAAAACTACGCTTTGTTCCGTGTTCTACACGTTCCTCCAAACCAGGAACGAAAGCTCGTTCTTCGTTCCTTTTCATACTTGGAACGAGTCCCCTTTACAACTTTCAGTGCATCGAACGGAACGCGTTAACTTTACATTTCTAAGATTGTAACGTGCCGTTCAATTAACTTTACATTTTTGTGTTTTATTAAGCATTGCGCTGGGTAATTCGCAGATAGAATAAGGTAAGCAAATGGGAATATCCATATCAATCTACATGTCGCGTCGTCCCAATCACATTTGTTCTATCTATTTGTTTTAAACAATCTCTCAAACACTTTCTCCATTCCTTGGAGTCGGCGGTTGAAATAGTCAATAATAAAAAGTTTAAATGTTATCTAAAAATTCGGGTAATCTATCACTTATAAAGACAAGAGAGCAACTCTGTTCCTCCTGAAGTTCACTCGAAAACGTAACGACTTCGCTTTCGAGTTCCACGGATACAAGATGGAACGGCGGCATACCTCCGGTCCTCCTAAAAGTATCCAGGGACGTCGTTCCTTGAAGCGTCCATCGTTCCGTACATCACCGATTTTTTCTCATCTTAGCTCGAAAGAAAGCGAAACGTGTATGTTCAACCCTAGTCTCGAATGGCTATTAAAATAACAAATTGGGTTTTGGGTATGTTTATACAGCCTGAACTCGGTCTTCCTCAATTGGCCACTTGTCTCCCAGCTGTAGATAAGCAATTTAGCCAGTGCAGTACAACCGCTAGCGTGGGGTCTTTAACATGCACCACGCAGTAGTGATACACGACCGCACGCCTGTATGATGCTCATCCATATCGAAACGGGCAGGGGTGGGGGTTGATTGAACGAATATAATTCTGCACTGCTCTGTACCAAACATTTTTTCTTTTTTCTCTTTTACGCGTGACTGATCACCACTGCGTAAGGTCCCTGATTAAGAAAAGTAGCGAGATCTTCTTCCTTCTACTTCCGTCTCGCGTACTCTTTATCTTTATCTCGCGCGTCGACAGCAAGAGCCCCCCCCCCCCTCCCCTCGTCCATCCTGCTCCAAGATGGCAGGCGACCTTCCTATACTTGGTTTTAACTTGAAGTCAGAGCACCGTCAAAGGCTACGCAAAAACACATAGGCAAATGCTAAAAGTGCACTGTCACGGCGTAGAACATGCTCAACGAAAGACGATGAAGGCTGTGACATTGCATTTTCGGTGTTACTTGATTGGCAACATGGCCTTCTAGCGCCCGCTGCGCTAGGAGCCTGGCCCTGGACGATCCTCCTACCTCCTGCAGGCTCTTTAAGTTTTATTATTTGGGTTTTCGCACATGCGCGTTGACGGTAGCGCCGCTTGATTATCTCCAAAATAGCATGCTGCATTCTTCAAAAAATGTCGTTATTTTTCATATCGAGTGAATTTTACCGCTTTTTTAGCTAACAGCGCCATCAAGCAGTCGTTCTCGGAATTACTGAGAATTTCCGGGAGGTCATGCAGTTTTCGTGCCAGCATTACAGAGCAAGCTGTGTTCGTGTGCTTTACCTGATTTTTTTTGTGTGTGTGTGCGCTTTGGCATATATCTGAGATGGTTCGGCGTAATAAAGCGTCGTACATGTCTCGCCAACGTGAAATCGGTGCTTTGTCTTTTTATTGACGCAGTTCCAGCACGTAAAATCGGCCAAGACTAGACGCAGACGAGAAACCCTAATCACGCAATAAAGCGAGCGAAAAGGCAGTTAAGAGATCGGTTTTAGCTTCTTGAAATCTCTCATTGCTTGATCCTCGCAAACGCGTTATATATGACCGATGCCTACGTTTCTATTATCTTGGGCATACTACTTATTATGATGCCATTGCTAAAATTACCACGGTCGCTAAATGGCCAATCGAATTTACGGTGATTTATTTGCATTCGCAGATTCGCCCAAAAGGTCCTCCGGGCGTTCCTTATACAACACACTGTCTTGTACACGCCTACTCGAACAAACTAACCGATCACGATTAAAATGACTCTTTGATTAAAATTGTTGAATAATATTACTCGATTACTTGAGAATCGAGTACTAAAATTTATTACTTTCAAATAGTGTAAATTAGTATAAATTATATTACTAGATTACTTAAGACTCGATTACCTTAAAACGGTAACGGCTATAGTTCCGATTCGTTCAGATTTTCAAGAACGAGAGATTTCCTGCCGGTTTAAAGGCTGACTACCAGACTCGAGATTCTGCAAGGCAGAAGATCCTCCTCACCATGGGGAAGGAGGAAACGGGCAACGGTGGACAGTCTAAAACGAGGGAGAGGAAAAGGCGAGGTAAACGTGGAAAGCACGAACTGGTCGTTGGTCTTTGAAATATCGTATTTCGTAGCGTCCATTATTGCATTAAAATCACCGAATTATGAGCTACTTATCTTTTTAATTCGCCGATTTTGGTAAGCCATCCTTCTCACGGTGGCTTGGTTTGAATATGTCTTTGTAGAAAACTCGTATAATTAAAAAGAGCTCCAACTAATTAAGTACTTCGAAGCGCATTCGAATTACTCTTGTTATTGCTTCCTAATAAATGTGTTCAAATATATACAAAATTACTCCAAAAAGTGACTAATTGCGAGCTATTTTATTAATTGTAGTGAGTGCCGTACAAGTCTTCTTTTAAACATACCACTGTTTTTCCTTTTGAACACCGAAAATCAGGAACACGTTATATCTATTGAAGCGGGCAATGTGTGTGATGGAACCAGCTCCGAAGAACTTAGAAGTCGCGCTTCCAACGTTCTTGCCACAGTGTGCCACGGTGCGACAAATGTAATGACAGGTTCCCAGGTTTACGTTAAAGTCGAAAAAAAAGAGAAGAAAAAGTACGAAAAGGGATAAAAAGGATAGTTTGTTACTGTACAGTAGAATCAACCAAATTCGACATGATTTGCCACTTGCCACGAAGGCATATATATCCTACACTCGTTTTCGCCTCAAGAACTGTAGTAAACAAAGTCCGACTCCTCGCGTACCATAAACTAATTTCCCCACTTTATGTAAAGAATTAAGGTATATTTAGGTTTACCTTAGATTAGATGCATGTTATCTTATCAAGACGCACGCGTTTCAAACGCCAAAGCATCGCTTCGTCCACCCCGACAATCGAATACCTGTGTAAGAACTATTTCGCGCGACGTATAAACAATGCGTCAAACGTTTATTTTTTTGTGTGTTTTAGGTGAAAAGAAGTCTAAGCTTGAGCCGATGGAGAGTTCACGCACAGTGTATCGGCACTGCATTCTTAGTTTTCTTGTGGGCGCCGCCATTTTGGTACTCAGTGGAGAGCGGGGGTGCCATCGTCGTCCGTTACTATAGGGAAATGCGACTTGCTGAGCCTTAGATATATGGTATCAAGAACCTCGGGTGCTATCATTTTGCTTTGTCGCTGACCCTTTGAACATTTCTGTAAAACGGAAAAAGCGTTTCACTTCGATTTAAGATTAAAAATAAACAAGCTCTGGAGAATTGGCAACTATGGTTTCAAGTCCCAAGCTGGTTGAAGCGTCGTTACTTTTGATGGTTCGTATTTAAAGGGATTAGCTTTCTAAGGATCTTTAGGCCACTTGAGGTCTGTCTCTGGTCTTTGATTTTTCGCGCTAAACTTGGCGAGATAATTGATGTTACATGATTTGACTTCACGCTACCTATACACAAATTCACTTTCCCCGCTAGATTTAGCGGCAAAATGGACGCAACGTGACCTCCACCAATTCAGTTTCCCCTCTAAATTTAACGGGGAAACTGAATTTGTGTATAGGTCACGTGACGTTAATTTTCCCGCTAAATTGAGCGGGAAACTGAATTTCGCCTTATGTGACACGTGATGACGAATGCGACAACGAGCGATGTCGGCTCCACGCTGGTGTTTGCGGCCGTGTATTGGCCGACGACATATTACTACCAGTCGCGACTGCAAATAGAAGAGTGATTGATTTTCAATCTTCCCACAAGACCGATATATGGCGGAGACACCTCGCGCTATCGCCGAAACCAAGTAGAGCACTATTGGGCACGCTCGTTGCTCGCCTGTATTCCTTTCACCTCTACGCTGACGGCGGGGTGGAAGCTACATTCTCGTTAGACCAATCGTAGGTCTGTCTTTCGCCACGTGATCAGGCTCCCGCTCATACCCACGCGAAGCCAGGGGAGTTAGGTGACAAAAGGAGGAGGTTGACTGCTCCGGCGAGCGCGCATAGCTTCCACCGAACTGTCAGGTTAGGGGTAAAAGAAATATAAGGTGCTGGGGTCTCTCCATAGGAAATAACGCAATTTCCGGTACACGGTGGGCTCGCGAAGCCGGCTGCCTAGCTGCAGCACTTTCTTTTATTTATTTATTTTAAATGTCATTTCTTAAGGCCACCAAGGCGTGTGAGCTTTTGTGCTTCCGTTCACATCGGGGCTCGATAGCGAAATTTGGCGGGAAATCCTGAAAAAAGGTGCGTAATTGTGCGCCCATACAATGTCTCCGCTAGACTCGACGCCAAGCGTGGCCCCCTGGCTAAACATCGCGGGAAGACCTAAATTTGGGTATAACTATGAATTCAATTTGCCCGCTAAATTCGGCAAAAACAAACGTGATTCTTCTGTTTAGTCACACTACCAAGTTTTCCCGTTAGATTTAGCGGGTGGTGTTTCCCCTCTAAACATGGCGACAAAAAGAAACTGAATTCATCAATAACGATACGCTTATTTATTTTTTCAGAGGAAAATATTTTTCGCTCAAAGTAGCGGGGAAACAAAAAACAACACCTGGATTGGTGTATAAAGATACGCAACATTTGAAGTTAGAAAGAAATTGCCCGAAAATGGCTTCACGCTGGAACAGACAGAGGGCAACGATCCTTACACGGACATAAAGGAGATGTGCGAATGATTCCAAACGATGTCGCATCGCATCCCCAAAAGAGCCGGAGTCGCACTGCTCGCACACAATGCAAAAGACGTGGATGTTTTCCACAGACATGAGGGAGTTTTCTGCGGACACGTCGCAAGCGTGTTCGAAGCGCTTCATACTTCCGTACGCTTCGAAGGCGTCACCAGAGTTTTTTAGGGCAATTCTGATAGGACTTTCGTGCAAGGAACAAAAGTATTTTCTTCTTTGAATGAGAAACCTTCAAGAGCCTCCCTTGCTCGTGTTGGAGGCAGCGTAGCATGGCCATCTTTGCCCGAGGCTTCAAACGGAAATTAAGTGCTCAAAGAGCACCTGTGACGTCGATCTGTTCACTCTGCGCTTGCGCCGCACTGCTGACGTCACCGGCGGCGCGGCCAAGTGGGTTCCGGAGCCGGCGGAGGGATTGGCGTCTTGGGGGCTCCTTGCTTGCTTAGTTTCGGTTTCAAGCCGCGTGCAAGAATGGCCTTTCTAACCTCGTAGCGCCCGTTACGATTTTTTTAAACTTAATTTTTTGTGTCGCCACTTGAACATTATGAGGTCGACCGTCGATTCTCCGACTGCCCCCAAAAATAAGCTTTTAAAAGTAGGTCGAAACGCTTTTCTTTCGTTTAATAGCTAGCTAACTAACCAATTTAGCCTCTTTTCGAGTGGCCTCCGTAGCCACCAACTTAGCCCCAGAACTAAAAGAACCCTAACGCGAGTTTACATGTCTTTAGTAATTCTTGACCTACTAAAAACACCATATACATATATACTATACTTCACCATATTGAAAGTACACTAAAAAAATATACCATTCAAAAGTAAGTGTAAAAAAAACAATTTGGATATGTATTAACTGAACTTCGTTGCCATACGATAAGAGTAAAATAGTATTATACTTTTAGTGCATTGCTTTTTACCGAGAGGGGCGTTAGTAGTAGCTGCACACACACAAGTCTCGCCCTCGACCTCGCATGCTCCCGCCCCAAACTCATCTACGAAGCGGAGGCCTAACTAATGCGCCAGTAGGGCTCCGCGTTCCATCGAACGGCGTCTACACAGATGACCGGTCTCGTCGTCGTCCGACCCGCTCAGTTAATGACCGCGGCTTCCCTTTATAAGCGAGACCTCCCCCGCGCTAATGTCGACGCCGCTTAGAGCGCGGCAACTTCTAGCGCTGCTGGACGCTGGATGGATGCGCGGATGCTGGTTGCCGGCGCAGCCTGGAGATGTTGTTTAGGGACGCCGAGTTTGCGTGAACACGTTGCTTGCGTATCGATTCGCGTGTTTGGGGGTGGCGAGGCACGAGCAAAAATGGTCTCCTAAATGATCCGCACATTCAGTTTTGCTTCTCAAACTTTTCGTTTACCCGTGGAGTGTAGTTCGCACCGCGACGTGGAAGCGAATAGTGTTCAGATATGTAGATCTAGTAAACGTGTGTGTGTTGTGTTTTGCCATGACGAGTTTTAGCGGTTCCTCAGTTGCTCTTGAAGGTACTAATGCTTGCAGTCCTTGCTTTTCAACAACCCATTAATGTTTTTGAATGTGGCGCCAGGCAAGCTTTGTCATCATGGCCAAATGACATTGTGTGAGCAGTGTAAATAATGGTGAACAGCGCGTTGGCAATTACCAGTATTTGCACCCGCAATGACGAAACGTTTCTGAGAGTCGATGATTTGCCGGTCAATCCACCATCGATAATATGAATATAAATCGAACCAACCTTTTTTTTTCCAAATTAAAATTGATCTTTAAAAAAAACTAGGGTTCGGAAGAAGTTCGTACGGATTTTATTTTTTAAAGAAAAGTTGGGCGCGTGCATGTCACAGTAGATTTTCGATTATATATTAATATTGTGAATCAGATCTTTTGGTGAAGTTTTCATAGTGTTTCACATTTCAGTAATTGTTATTCTACTTCATTTATTACAACGTAATCAAAGAAACTTGACCTTGTTTTATCTAAGCATCTACTCGCTCATCTTCAACACTAATCAGTGTTGTATAGATCTAAAAAGTTATCAGGGATCTTTTCACAGTAATCAAGTTCAACAAACCTGTTCACGGTCATTCTTAGAAAAAAATAAATAGCGGATTCCAAATTGATTTAGTGGTTCTAGACTTTGCGAAAATGTTTCATAAAGTAACAGATTCAAAAATATTACTAAATATGAGCTTTATTTTAAAATGTAAGGTAATTGTAGAGTGGGTTTTGTTTAATTTGTTTTTAGAACAGTATATTAAGGTTGTGAGGGCATGAATCTCGAGCGCTCACAAGTTGCTTCAGGGGTACTCAAGGAGAGTGTCTCGGACCTCGTTTTACAATTTATAAGCGATTTAAATATTCACATAATAAAGCCAATCAGTATTTTTCTTATATATTATTTTTATACCCAATTGTATAGAAACACCGGACGACGTATTTGAGCTTAACTGTAGTCTGCAAAAACATATTAATGACATAGCACTTTAAACTGAACACTGGCCGCTATTGGTCAGCGCCGCGCATGACCTCAGCGCTGGCCAATTGCAGCCTGGCGCAGGCCAGGCTGCAATTAGCGGTCACGGATCTCGCCGACTTTTCCCCCAGCGTCAAACTTGGAGCCCCAGGTGTGATAAGTGTCAGATGGGCCTACTCGAAAACATTAGGTCGTGGTCACGCTACTAATACACCGTACAAAACACAATCTGCAAAAATGTCTGAAACGTTTTTTTGTTTTTTGTTTTTGCATGACAGTTTTGTTGAATTGACCACACAAAAACGGTCTTTAGGCATCTTCAAAGCTATTGCCATGTGTGCAGCGAACAGCGGAAATCAAACGCAATATATCGGTGTTTTGCAGCATGGGCTTCCGTTCCACGTGCTCCGTGCTGCGCTGCACTAACATATTTAACCGCCGGTGCCCCTCTTCACGCGATAGGATTTAAAGAGGCCGTATTTCATCCTGTTGAAAAGGTATTTCACCGATTTTGCACGAACTAACCAAACTAACTACACTTTCTGAATACACAAGGGCTTTGCACTTCCCGTTTTGCTAGTTAGCATTTCAAGATTCAAAAAACTAACTATTGAGAAAACAGTAAGAATAAAAAAGGTGATGTTAGAAACAACATTCTAATCAGTCTTGGGAAGTAACTAGTTAATAGTAACGCGTTACCAGTGACTTGTTACTTTTTCAGTAACTTCTCACTGTAACTCGTTACTGCTTAGTGAAAATAACTTGTAACTGTAACAGGGTTACTATTTTTCGAAAGTCAACTGTAAAGAGTATGCATCGTTACTGTTACTTCTCATAGTTACGTGCCAAAATATTGTAAACACGACCACCAAATCTTCTTGCAACTCGTGAGAGAGTCCCAAGTCCTGATACGGGAAGGGCTTTGCAAAAACTGCTGCAGAAACCGTCTGGAGCACGAGAAAAAATATATAAAATAAACTAAATGTTTGGGTGACCCCTTTTGGCCAAGCTGGCTCCCGCACACTGGGAGGATGGGGACGTTTGTGTCCGTACCCGCCGTGTATGGTACATTACCCACAGCTCACACAGATGTAACGAAGCGCGGCATCTTTAAAGTGTTTCTTTTTCTTCGTCCGGTGGAGAGAGCGAGTGCTTTTCGCGAAAAACACCTTTCCACAATACTCTCATCATCAGTTTTTGGTGATTTTCGCTCCAAACGCCCACAGGCTGGCTGCACAATCGATTTTCCGAACCTCGTATTTTTGCCGCCGCGCACACATACGTTTCCTTTTCATCTAATTTGAATCGTCCAACTCCCAGATGCGGGGTCTCGACTTTAAGCCCATTTGCTCACCATTCCCTTTTTCGCAACACAATTACTGGCCTTGTCTCCCGTCACCCACTTGTTATCCCCCATTGCTCTGCTTCTCGGGTCCCCATCACTTCAGAGACTATTCGCTCGAAACGTCTGTGTCGTTCTGCTTGTTTGTCTGTTTTCTTGAAATTGAAAGACCGCCCTTGGCCGGGATGAGGAGCACTTGGCATCAGTGGATTTATAGATATTCACGTTGTTGGCTTTCCGGGCCATCTCTTCTAGTTAGGGTGGTGAGATGGAGGAGCGCGGACGTGTCCGATCTGGTTGAGAAGTGGCGGAGAAAAAATCGCAACAGCCTTTTGGAATTCTACATGCAGTAGTCGTTTGTACCTCAATCAGTGCTTCTTTGCACCGCTGCCGTGTTCAGCGGGTTTGACGGAAGAATTCTGTCGCAACATTGCTCCAAGTTTTCAAGAGAAGACTCGCATTCCGTGGAAGATTGTGCGCTCTCAGTAGAAAACGATTTGTCCGACGAGTGGATTGGAGTGACATAAGGAAACATCTACGAAGCTGATTGAGAGGTATGACTTATATTAATACTGACTTAACATTTGCGTGATTCTTATTGCTTCCGTCCCATTTTGCCTCACTAAAGAAACCTAAAATTAGAATATAACGATTTTAAACTCGCACCATGATTGGATATGCCCGAAATCTAGGCGTGGACTGTTGTATTCGTGTATACCTTATCGTGGTCGCGAATAATTTAAAGTTCTCCATAAATCATTAGCAGGTACCCGCTAGCTTAACATTCTGAAAAACTAACGTCGCCTGTAACTTTGTAAAACAGGTATACAACAAATGCTTTAGCATATAATGAACTTACCGCAATACTGTCTTAAATTATTATCTTTTTCAGGGAGATATTCATGGTAAAAATTAAAATGGGAAGAACCAAACATGTTAATATTGATTATTGTGAAAATCTTTGTTCCTAAAAGAGATCAGATTCACTGCCGTGAACAACACGATGTCTCAAGAAAAATTTATGCTAATTTTAAAAGCATATGAAGGTGTTTTTTTAATGTTCTCTAAAATTTTTATCTAGAGTAACGACGAAGTAACGGCGTTACTTTAGCGAAGTTGTTGTAATTGTAAAACGTTACTCTTTCAATTTCGTAACTGTTAAAGTAGCAGGGTTACTTTTTCTCCTGAGTAACTGTAACTGTAACACTGTTACATTTTAGCAGTAACGTGCCCATGGCTAATTAAAATATCCCCGCGCTCGTGGGCGATACGACGTCACTGAGAGAAACTACATAGTGCTCTCGAAAGCAGAGTATTTCGCGCCTTTTCTTTTTCGTGCCGCCGAGAAAGTGTTTAGCTGAGTTTGCACAGCATTCATTTCACCCCATCCAAGTTTCTGTAATCACTTAAAAACAGGATCAGCTGTCCAATCAGTGAACTTGACGATGCCCCTCACCTCACATTATCAATGTTGCTAGTAAACTTCCGGCTAAAAAATATATTAAAAACCAATGTGTACCAAGTATAAAACGTCAATGACTTAACAATAACAAGCTATATGGCGTAATATCCGAGCTCTTGGTTGAGTCATATCTAGTCATATATTCAGTCAATTTTAAAGCCATAAAGGTTATGAAAAAAAAAGAAAGTCGGCGGAGTACTTTTTAACGTCTTTTTGAATGCATTACCTCAACACATGACTGCGATTCACGTGGACATTGGCCCTTCAAATTCGGCATGCCAGGTTACGGCACTTTTCTTAATTTGTTTTCAATGTATAGCATTCCGAAGCACGGATGTCTCGATAAATTGAGCTCGTATCTCGCCACAACCCATAAACTTAACTGCGACATGATCAAACGTTACTGCATGCATCAGATGTTAAACCTACTGTCACAGTAACACGCAGAAGACTCAAAGTTTCTCCGCAGACATGAAGACAGACTTCTCTGCGGGCACAGCTCAAGAGTCGTTCCAAGCACATTCGCTTCGTGCATATGTACCTTTTGAACGTGTCCGCGGAGACAGTTCTCGGGTGAACAGAGTGACGTAATACAAGGAAGAAAAACTCCTCGGGCAGTTTTTGCAGACTCTAGCAGTGTGACGGCAGTTTAGATGGGCTCGAGTATGCTCTCCCATATGCGTTAGACTGGAGCCGACATGCGTTAGATAGAATCGGGGAAAAAAAGGGGGGGTGGGGGGGCATTTGAGCCGCACAAGAACCGCAAAACATTTTTCTTTCTAATATCTCTTCTAACTTCCAATTTTAGCCGGCATCGATGCGACCGTCGCGTAGTGCACAACTCGAAACCGATCGTTATGACCTGGCGATGCTCCGACTTGCGACATGGCGGGGGAGTCGAAATTGATTTTTGTTTTCGAATTTTTTGTTGGAATTGTTGTTTGTTTTGTTTTTGTCGTTGTTTTACTTACTTATCGATGCCGTCTCTCGTCGCCTAAACTTCGGGTAGAAGAACATTGGAGAACACGTAAAGCAAACGGGCAACGACGGTTACGAAGGAAAATCTCGTCGGAATCGATCTCTAAATTGCAGCTTCTGTCGCGGCGAAATGGTGCCGAGTACGCAACTCGTTTTGGGCCGGGACTCGGAACGCACACGTTACTTCAAGAATGCGACAAAGCAGAGATTGCTTCTTTGATGTTGAACACTCTGCTACACCTCCCCCCCCCCTTCCTCCCCCCAAATCTCCGAAACGCCGCATCATACTTCTAACTTCTCGAATGTCTTCTCTGGTGTCCACCTTGATCCGTTTGATTTCGTTGATGTCGTCGTCGTTGCTACGCAACAGAATTTGAGTCGTTACTTCCGTCCACTAGGGGTCACGATAGAATGAGGACCGCAGCTTTAACCTTTCGTCGGGAAAGAGCGATGCATTTCATTTCCTCTCATTTCATTTATTATACCCTCAGGGCCCGAAGGCATTACTAAGGGAAAGAGCAACAAGAAGGTTACTGCAAATAACATAATACATATTAGACACACTCAGTAATAAAGTAATTGAGTAATTGTACTTTTAAAGAGCTCAGAGTCCGTGATAATGGCGATCGACCGGGGAAGGTGGTTCCACTCCTGGGATGTACGGGGAACGAAAGATGAATAAAACGTGGTCGTGATAGAGTTAGGGAATGCCCACCTTCTGTTGAGGACCAAGACGGGATGAAACATAGACAGGCCGGGCGATTATTTTGTCGTGCAGGAAAGAATTATGGTGATACATTTTATGGAATAGGGAAAGACGAGAAATTTTACGACGTAGTGATAAAGGTGGTAATGAGAGAGTTGTTTTCATAGAGGTGACGCTAGCGGTGCGGTGATAGTTTGTGAGGATGAAACGAGCGGATCTGTTCTGAACGGCTTCCAATGTAGATACGAGAGTGACTAGTCCGGGATCCCAGACAGAAGCTGCATATTCTAACTTGGGACGAATTAAAACTTTGTAAAGAGTTAATTTCAGTGAGACAGGGGCTAATGAAAAATTTCGCTTGATGTAAACTAACATGCGGTTAGCGTTAGCTGAAATATGCTGAATATGTGTTTTCCATGAAAGGTTAGAAGCTATATGTACGCCTAAATATTTGTACGAAGATACCGGTTCTAGATGAGCATTATTAAGGAAATAGTTAGGACAGTCATGAGACTGGCGAGACACACGCATGACCTTGCATTTGTTAGTGTTAAGCTTCATGGACCATGAGTCAGACCAACAGTAAATAGCATTAATGTCTGATTGGAGTATACAGGTGTCATTATGATCGAGAATCTCACGGTAAAGTACACAGTCGTCAGCGAACAGAGACACGGATGAAGAGACATAAGTGGGGAGGTCGTTAATATAAATTAAGAATAGCAACGGCCCTAAGACTGTCCTTGCGGAACCCCTGACGCAACTTTGACAAAAGAGGAGTTACTGTTATTTTCAATGACAAATTGAGACCGTTGAGTTAAAAAAGACTGTATCCATGCGAGAACGTTATTGTCTATGTTAAGTTTGGAAAGTTTTAGAAGCAGAAGATTGTGAGAAACTTTGTCAAATGCTTTGGCAAAATCCAGGAAAATGCAGTCCGCCTGGGATCCTCGGTCCAGAATGTGATGTAGGTCATTCGTGAAAGATAGTAGTTGGGTCTCACATGAAAATGTTTTTCGAAGACCGTGTTGGGCATTGTTGAAGAAGTTGTTAGATTCTAAGAAGTTGACGAGGTGAGAAAAAATGATATGTTCAAGAAGTTTGCAAGGAATGCTGGTTATTGAGATCGGACAATAATTAAGAGGGGAATGTTTATCTCCAGCCTTGTGAATGGGTACTACCTTCCCTATCTTCCAGTCTGATGGGAGAACAGCGTCTTGTATAGATTGTTCAAATAATTTTGTTAAAATAATTGAGGAGTATTGTTTAGTGTTTTTTAAAAACTTGGAATTTATACGGTCCACTCCTGCTGAAGATGACAGTTTGAGTTTATTTATGATACGAACGACACCAACGTAATCAAGAAAAAGAGAATCCATGGGCAAGTAATCGGCACTCTCTAGCGAAGGGAAAGCGTGCATGTTATCAGCAGAGAATGAATCTGCAAAAGTAGTATTTAATAAATTTAAACACTCATCGCTAGCTATACAATCACCATTTGCGGTTTTTAGTGTGATAGATGACCGCGTCTTTTTGTTTGTGATATTCCATAATTGTTTAAGATTGTTGATCAACGTTGCGTGTAGGCTATTTTTTCGCATTCATTGCAATAACACTAGTGACGTCATCGAATTCTAGTTTGACGTTATCAATTGCTTTTTTGTACACTTCAGCAGCAGTACGATAACGCAACCAACGGTGCTCGCACGTGGATAATTTTGCGGCGCGAAATAGACGCTTTTTTGTTTTGTTTGATAAGCGTTTATATTATCCGAAAGAGGCCAAGCAAGTCGCTCTGAATGTTTTAGGAGCCCTGCTTAAGGAGACCGGCAAATCAGTCAGCCTGTCGTTAAGAAAACAACGAAGTGTACAAACGTCTCGAAAGAATACGACTAATTGTAGAAACGTTAAGAAAATGATGAGGTGTAAAACGTCCGCAGATAGATTGGAGTGCGAGTCACGACAACATCGATCTTCATGCCGCATGGCAACAAATTCAAAGAGTAGCTTGGCACGCCGCATACGAAGCTCGTGTACTGCCGTGTCTAACGTTCGCACAGTGTTCGCCAACTATCGTTTGCGTGTTGCATAAGTTATGAGCGATGGGCTTTATGGTCCCACGCCTGGCGCGTTCAGGTAAAAATACCCTGTCAACAACAAGCAGATGATGGGTCACACAGTATTTAATCGGTTCCCTAAAATAACGCACACCACTTCCCAAAGACGTATTAATTGTAACGGAGTAGGACCCTTCGCTAGCATTAACGACAATTATTAAACTCGATTATGCAGCGATTCGAATTACCAGTCGCGGTTAAAATTTAAGAAAAAAGTCGAGAAGAAACAGATATGATGAAGAGAAAGCTAAATCCCGCAGTGAGGCCATTTTGTAATCCGCTCCCTCTGCCGATTAGCTAAAGAGCACACAGATTTCATTGTGCTGCACGGAACTTCTGAGATGGAGCATAATACTAGAAGCTCTCCGATATTTGGGCTTCACTCGTAAAACATGACAAAAGACACTTCGGTCTGGCAAGGAAGGGAAAATTATTATTATCGTCGTCATCATCATGATGATGATCTTGATTATTATTATTATTATTATTATTAGGAGGCCTCAAGAAACTGCCTCGCAGGCAACATGCGGCCGGGGGTTGCCGACCCCTGATTTAAGACATGCGACGACCTTTAATGCGCATTACATGAAATGTTTTTTAGTCACTTTCTTCACGTGAGGGTTGTGGCTTCTTCGAAATTCCCGGGCGAGGTCATGTGGCTGTAACGTTGGGACCCTATCGACCAATCCTGGATTTTTAGCGCATGCCACCGTCGCCGGCTTTTCTGCCACGCGATCTCCTTAACGCTTTCGCGTTAAAAATGGAGCTAAAGAATAAAACGTTCTAGCCATCTGTGTCGCTGTAGCTTTTCTCTCGCAGAAACTGGACGATTTATATAATCAATACTTTATCGCTGCGAATGTACTTCATTCATTATTAACACTAGGTAGTCAGAAAAAAAACAATATAACGATCTCTTCAATAGTTAATTCCGTTTTAAGCAACTGAGTCTTTCTTGGAGAAGTTCAACTATGCAGCCATTTTTCGGCACAAAAACTTGAGCTTACTTTGCCATCAACGCGCCGATTACTCATCCAAATCGTTATCGCTTGACGGATAGAAAAAAACAAAACTGAACATTCGAAGCAACATTAAAAAAGAAAAAGAAAGAAAGAACAGATAGAAGTTCCTTTGGGTGCCCCAGCTTCAAGTCGCTTTGTGTAGCACTCTGGCTCGCCGCTTGGAGAGCCGTGCTGCACAAAGCGGAGAAAAGTGCCACTGCCGTAGTTTATGGCGGGTCGCGGGAGCGGGGCGGGGGAGAAGGGGGCTTGTCCTGGTAATTTTCGGTAATGACGCTTGGCCCCGCGTTTTCTTGGCTGACTGAACGACGGGGGCGTTATAAATGGGCGGGCTTCCGCGACTTCGGCTCTGCCGCAAATTGAGAGAATCCTCGTGCGTCTGACCTTTTGAAACTTTTTTTTCTTTCTTTCTTTTAGCTCGCTCTCTAGATTGTAGTATTAGCGGTTCCACTTTACTAAGCGGTGTCACCTTTCGTTTCAACGGATAGATTTATTATTGTTTTTTTTTACGCGGGGGGGGGGGTGAGATGGAGAGTGTTTCTAAGCTCTACGCAGAGTGATTTTAGAACAATCATTCGACTCAGTGATTGTGTAAAGTGCTGCGGCAATAGAGTGCGAGCGAGCACCCACACCGTTTTCGTGTTCACATATTCCACACCCCAGCTATTCTTTGTCACAGTTTTAGCGTGAAATGTTCACAAAGGCTACGAGCGCGAGTCCCTTGCGTTGAATCGCGCCTCGGCTTTACGTATAGTGCGCGGCACAGGCAGCACGAACAGGCGATAAAAGTTTTTTGTTGCGTCCTTTTTTTTTAAATGCAAGTCTGTCATCTAGATTACTTTACGCGGTGGAAAGTCATCATGTAGGCGAATATGATGTTTGTCACTAACGTGTTTGAGTAAAATGCAAAAAAGCGCCGATGTTTTGTTCGCGCTAGCTGTGCAGCGCAGTGTGAACTTGTGAAGCGGCGGCACCGATCGACCTAAATCATCGCGCTCGTAACTTTTGCGGTTCGCTCGTGTTAGGGTTAGGCGAAATATAGAAATCTCTACAGCCTTTCCCCTTTGTATTCGACGCTCTAAAATCGATCAAACCACACGCTATATGTAGCAACTGAAAACAGTGCCGGTTGGCAGCCTTTTACTGGAACGGTCTATATGTTCACAAGCACCTATCACTGCAGTGAAGACTCGTACTGTAGACAGCGACATACAATTAGACTTATTATTCTGCTTTCTGCCTTTTTGAAAGCCGGAAATTTATTTTTAAGCATCTTAGTTTTTTTTAATTTTAAGCTTAAGCTCAGACCAAACCAGCGTGGATCTTGTCGGGGTCGCACAGTGAAAACTAATTTGTTTAATTTTTATGGAGTTTGCAAAGCCAGTAGTTGAGTCCAGAGGACAAGTCGATGAAATCTATTTTGACAGTTATAACGCGTTCGACATTGCGGATCCCAGTTCATTGTTAATGAAGTTATCTAAGCTTGGTCTTTCCTCTGGAATTTGTGACGGTTTTGACAGCTATCTCTGTAATCGTAAAATACTTAGTAGTATTTGCACGACAGCGGACTGTAGGCTTCCGCCGCTTGACAATAATGCTCTGCAAATTTGGTGTAAAATTTTTTTAACCCCATGAAAACTAAGGTTGTGTCTCTTTTGCGCGAGCCTACAATTATTGTTTATCCTTATCAATTTAAAAAAAATGTGACATAGCAAGTACTTCGGTTGCGCGCGATCTCATTCTGTTGATTGATTCTCGTCTGTTTTTCACGGATCACAGTGAAAAAGCCAACAATTATTTCCTACGTCTGTTATGCGTAATCTCGTATTACACACTTCAATAGTTGCAGTTGTAGTCATCAGCTTTTTCGCTCTTTAGCTTTGTCAATAATGAAACTTGTGTCAGACCGTTTGGAATTTTATAAGTGCCAGCTTAACGGTTCAATCAGAATATGTTCAACGATGTATTGTCAGGCTTGTGCATGATCGCCTTATTAGTGCGATAATTTTATTACAATTATTAACGTCTTTCGGAAACTTAGAGATTCTCATCTCTTCCCGTAAAGTCGGGGTTCCACTGCTCTTACCTCATTTAAAACACATTCTGCAAACACAAGTCACCACGATATCCGGGGTTCAAATGTCACGTGCCAAGTTTCTCCTTAAACTCATTGCCATGTGGCATTCGAAGCACGGATCTGGAGGTGACTCGCTTTCGAATCTGTATGCAGAATTTTTTTGTATGTTGTATGAGCAGTGTAACCCCGCGGCTTAAGGTGATTAGTACGTCACATGGATTTTCTTTACTAATGATTAATGCTGCAGTTGGCTCTCCTCTTTCAATTAATAGGATTTTAAGCAACGTTTCTCGACGTCAAACCAGGTGTAGAGTAATTTTATCATTTTAATGTGCGTTGTGACGCTTCTTTGCACCGAGGATTCAGCACACAAGTAGCAAGTCAAAAGATAGAAACGCCTTTTTCAATGTAACAAAAAAAGTTTCTCGTGTGTGCTAACTAGTATGTGATTATTTTGTTTGTTTTTGTTTATTGAATTTTAGTGACTGTACCCATATTTCGGCTTAACAGCTGTGGGAACAAGCAATCAAAAAATTGATTGGATGATTGATTGATTGATGACTGTGCGTTCGATAAAACCGCACCCGAGCTATTATTTTGCTTTGTCCCCCAATTTTGTTTCTATAACCGCATTAGTTTACGGATAAACTTAATTCCCATACTCGGGGTCACCTTTTTCTGGCGATGCAGCCAAATATATGGGAACACGTACGTTCACACTCCTTGATTATTAGTAGTAAATTTTACTGTGATATAAAAAAATTATAAATACCTAAACAAAGTCAATTACAGGACCGCCAAAGTAGGAGTGATTATGCGCGGAGCCTAACAACCAGTGGAAATATTATGTAGTTAGTTACACGATAAAAAAAAACACGTACATTGCCCCTTAAATTGGCCATAAAACAAATGATCAAATTACGGTTTAGGCACAGTGACCAAAGCTCTCCCTGGCAGCACCAAGCGACTGCAGTTGTACGTGCTCAGCAGGCAACATATTACAACAATAAAATATGTAAAAAAAAGTTTGGTTTTTATAGTTTTTAAACACTTTTTATAGAATAAACCTTTGTTCTCCTTAAGACACATTGCTTTTTTATTGGTGTTTTAGGCGCTGAGAAACTGAGCAAAAAGATGAGACGAGAGCACGCGGTGACGTCAGACCGCCGAGCTCTGATTGGAACGATTAGGGGTAGATCTAGTAGCCTTTGTCTCCACTGCACTCCTCGTACGCGTTCGAACGCAGAACGCCGGCGTCCGGCATTTGCTTCTCACATTCGAACGCTTTCGACGAGTACAGTTGAGACAGAGGCAACGAGCTTTAGATCTACCCACTATTCAATCCAATCAGAGCTCGGGTGTTCTGACGTAACCGCGCGTTCTCGTCACCTCCTCTCCCTCAGAGTTTCGGCGCACAGTGCTCTTAAAGTAATTCTTAAGCTTAAATTATTCTGAAGCTATGCACGGCGCGCTTCTCCCTCTGCAGAAATTTTAGAAGTCTCGTTGGGCAGGTTCAAGTAGATTTCAACAATTTGACGTACATTTCAAACTCGCGCCTGTATCGGACACTAGAGATGTTATCATCATCAGATATGCAACGTCAACACTAAGGTAGCACGTCGACGCTGCGTGCTAAATTATGCTGCATTAGGGAAGGGTACGGCATTGTGAGAACGCATAGGATCGATTAGTGAAATCCGATGGCGCAATTTCGTGCCCGAACGCTTCTGTAATGGGAATCTGGGCCCTCGAACTGAAACGGAGCCGAGTTTCGATGAGTGCTGGAAAGTTTCGGGGTGAGAGATTTCGGAAGCCTGACGACCCGTGGATGCATGCGCGCCAGTGAAATGGCAGACTTTAAATTTTGTTTTATAAATTTTCACTTTTGTTTAGGCTATACACATTGTCGTTGTTCGAATGTCGTTATCATAATAACCAGCGACATAACTTCGTAATTGTGGAGGTGAACCCCAATGCCGGGTATAAACGCAATGTTAATATGTCATTATTGTTAGCCGGTGACTATGTTCTATATAAAGACGTGGGAGAAGATCAAAGTAAGAAATATGTGCTAGATTTTTTTATGATTATTAAAATAGAAAAAAAAACTAGTTTAATTTTGAAATGTCAAAAGCTTTTCGTTATTTCAAGTTTTGTCGACACTTGCTTGGGGTTGGTGTTCCCCCAATGCATTGGAGCTCGGCAGGCAAAGCACGCTTTACAGGGGCTCCGTTTTTGAGTCGGGACCAGTTCAAAGATAATTATTCTTCTTTTTATCTGAGATTTATTTTATATTTTCGCTTACTTACAAACTCGGCTAGGCAGTACTGTTAATAAAACAATCACAAATCACTAAATAAGAATAACAATTTTAATGTGTAAATGTGTTTACCGAGTGATTCTTAAAGACACTTTGGAAGCCACCAGTGCTCGTCATGCAAGTCGTTTACCTCCTCAAAACATTGTGTTTGGAGAATGCCTTACGAACTAGCCCAACATGTTTATGCCATTATTTACTATACTCCGTTTCATGCATAGCGTGCAACGCTGAGAGAAGTACATAAGTTGTGTTCATTAAAAGTGTTACTGCGCGCATTTCGTGGAAAAGGTCTCACTCCTATTCCTCGCGATTGCGGCGTCCCGCCGGTTTCCGTTCTGGTCCACTTTTCAGAAACTTTCTTTAGATGTACTTTAAGTTTGTGCATTTTCTGGGAATGCGTATTTCAGTTACTCTTCTGCTTTGTAACTGTCGTATGCCTCCAGCATACATGCAGCATGGAATGAGGAATTCTATCGATAGCAATCTTGTCCCTAAGTTTCAGCAGCATAATTAAAACAGACAAGTAATAGTTCTGGCCTGTACAATTTATTTTGAGTTAGCCGTTTTCACTTGTGTCCATATGTTTCTCCCATCACTTGTTTCATAACATACCAACGTCATGTTACTTCAATGAGGTCTGGGTAAATCTGGATCTCATGTCTAGTTGTAAACGTAATTGAAAATCCAACAGTTTGTTTGAGCCAATATGCTCACATTTGAGGCATAGTTTTATAGCTCCACTTGCATAATATAAATTTGTAAGAAATTTTAGAAAATTGCTAGAAAAGAATGTGAACAATCAATAAAAAAACTTTACATGTCCATACATTACTGCCCCTCTCACTTCACCTTCATGCTAAGAGGGAAATATAACGTATTTGGATTTTAGTCATACTTATCTTACTTAAGCATACTAACTCAAGTACAGTAAAAGAATACTGGAGCGCAACGCCACCGAGCAAGAGGCTTCTTTCTCAGGATGATGTCTTAGGGACAAAAGATGACTCTTTCCTTGACGTCATTAGCAGGCACACGTTTATTGTTGAGACTGCAATACTTGTTCACAGCTGATTACAAGGTATTTATAGTCCTAAACAAATACTGTGGAAGTACAAAACAAATGTGTGCCGTGTCCGGCTTTCTGGGCTCCTGCTTCACCTTCAAGTCTTCTTTCAGTGATAGCTAGCAGAAAACGATCATTAACATCGGGATTTCTTGCGCACGTGTAACGATGACAATCAATTCCTCCTGCACTCGTGATTTTTTTTTTCTTAAACTACAATGCAGTTGGACGACATAGAGAGGCCCGATTTGCACAAATTATTGTTGCCTTGAAAGGGGCCGTTGTTCTACATCAAGGGTCTCAAACACGCGGCCCGCGGCCGCATGCGGCCCGCGAATCGATGGGACGTGGCTTGCAGGCCACAGGCTACGGATCCCGGCTCCCATGTCTTGAGTTGCTAGAAATGGCATGCGCCATAGTGATCTCATCTCGTCGATTCAGTTTCGCTCGAAAAGTAGCTCTGGTCTTTTCACCTACTCACATAGTTTATTCTTATCTATGTTACTTCTCCCTTTGTTTCGCTTTATTTTTTCCTTCACAGCTTTTTGTAATGTACAGTCGGCGGCAATATAAGCTGAGACAGCGGAGTGCTAGACGAAAAGGGTAAAATGCTGCACGGGGTGCTTCCAGTACGGTAAACAATGGAACCTGTTGCCACATTGTTACCCCAGGGAACGGGGCAGTTCACTCAAACCTCCCTTTTAATAGCTTGATGCAGCATGGACTCCGGACATGGCATTTTTACTGTATCAGGTGATATTGCCCTGTACCAGCTCATATTGCCGTTGACTGTACAACAATACCACTACTAGGCTGCAAGCGTGAACTCTTTGTTAAGAGATGAATCTCGTCTGCGCGAACTCTCGTTCAGCAGGAGCAACTGCCAAAGATAAAGCTCCGAGCTCGGGATTCTCGCTTTTAAAAAATAACACCATTAATAGACAAGTATATTTTCTTCAATGTGTTGTAATAAAATTGTCAGAAAAGCATGAACTGTCATAATAACTGATTGCTTTTTAAAGACATGTTGAGCTTGCTTGATTCCCGAGTGAAGTGAGCAACGGGAATGACAGCGTACTTGCTCTCTTGTTATATTAAAAATGCCAGCACGTTGGCGGGGCGGTGTTATATTGATTATTCTTACCACATCACGTAGGGACACAAAGTAGTCATGTAAACAAATCAAATCTAAAGATCTCATTGCCAAAACTGCGTTTATAAACATCATAGGGCACGAGATCTCTTCTCTTTTAAACTTTTTTGAACCCTTCCCTTCCTCCCCCTTCCCCGTTTAACATTGGCCCTCGGCCTTTGCAGTGTGGACTATCTGGCCCCCGCACTCAAATGAGTTTGAGACTACTGTTCCACATGTTCCGCAGTGGAAGAGTGTACGTTACTCAGGTTCCTCGATGCCGCTGAGATTTGCGTTGGATTCGCTGGAGGACGAGGTGTGTAATAGCGAAGACCACCGGGTCAATGTCACTGTCGACGATCATGTCCCGCTCCCATGCTTCATCTTTACACGCTCAACATGAGTACAACAGTTTTTCCAGTCCTTTCGGGTGACAGATGCCAGTTCTTCTTGCAGGAGACGCTCTATTTCTTGCAGCGTAAGAAGTTTGTTCTTGCTCGCCATGTAGCCTTTCACCTTGCTCCATACCAGCTCAATGGGGTTGAATTCGTAATGATACGGAAGCAGTCGCAGTACTTCGTGGCCTTGGGTAGCCGCCAGTGTGTCAATCCGGTATACAGTGCCGGGTGCGTTGACCTTTTGGAAAGCTGCAATAACTCACATCTCACCGTCTCAGCGAACCCTTAAATTCCTTTCTTGGTGAGCCATGTCTGGATGTCAGCTTTCCACGTCGACGACGTAGGTGCTGTGCTTTTTCCAGGGTGACATCGTGATACGGTGCATTGTCCATCACTGGCATGCTGCTGAGTGGTATCTTGGGTAGGAGCTGCTTTGAAAACCACCCTTCGAAATATGTGCCATCCATCTCGGAGTCGTAGGCTGCAGCTTTGCCTTTGTTAGCCCTGAAGTAGTCGGCAGCATCTTCGACAAAGCCTGTTTTGCTGCTATTAGCATGCATGAGGATCAGACGGCGTCTCTTGCCAGGCGGCTCTGCCAGATCTGTCTTCAACCCCTTATGAACGCATCCTGCAAGAACTTCAGAGGCTTGTCCTGCCAGAGGAAATGCTTTGTGTGACCAACATTGACCCAGGTTTTATCTAGGTAGACTATAGACCTGCACGAAATGTGGTAGGTAAACATTAGTCCCAAAATTTGTTATTTCAAATCCTATGCTAATTCCAATATCACTATAACGTCACGCGACAAAAATCATTCACTCTGTCAGGCTTACTCTACACGCAGCTAGTCAACTATGGGAAAGTAAAATAAAGTACTTCGCTAAATTTTTTTGTTTAAACCACGGATATCAGTTAAGGCACTCCGCGAGGTGAGCAAGCTGCTGCACATAGCTCAATGACAGTGATTTTTGACGATTGTGAAATTATAATCAAAACTGTAAAACTGCGCAACGCCAAACTAACGCAAAAACCCTAGTTTTTTTTTTTTTTACGAAATTGCGTGAACATTGATTGTCCGGTAAATCAGCACCTTAACGCGGCGTGAAAGAGCAAGTCAGCGAGGCTAAGCTTGCGCCCTTTGCCACACGCGCGTAGTCTTGCTCTTCTGCTTTTTCACGTCGGGATAAAAAGCTGGTCTACCGGCCAATCGGGCTTCGCGCGATATTGTTAAAAAATCTGGAGGTTCTACATGTTCTGTATTAACAAAATCATGTGGCATGATCCGTACCCGCCCTGTTTTTGGAATTCCTTGATTTCTTTCGGGTATCTTTGACGCCATGCTATGATATCACTGCGCTCGATGAGTGCCAGTCTTCGTTTTCGCTTCTCAAAAGTGAAACCGATGGCTTTCATCAACCTCCACAAGGTCATTTTGGAAACGTTTGGTTGCTCGTCGCCTTCATATACAGCCTGCGGTATGCTATCGCCGGTAGGCATCTCCTTCTCGGAGCACTTGCGATACACCTTCAGAGGAATGGCGTCGAGTGTGAAGTCGTCATGCCTGACGGTCTGCGTGCTCGACACTTTCACGTTGCGACGTCTTCGCTTCGGAAACACCGGCTGGCCGGAGCGGAATCTTGCTTTGTACGTACAGGGTGTCACAAAAGAAAATTTACACGGTCTTTTTTACCGCAAACATAAACTAGGCACGAGAACGCGTTTCTCTGAGAAACGCGTTCTCGTGCTCGCGTACACGTTGGCGATCACCTGCTTTCAATCCTTCAAAATCTTTGAACGACGAACCTTTGAAAATGTTGAAGCAGGTGAGGTGCTGGAGGTCACTAAAGAAGATGCCATTTTCTCGAAACGGGCGAGGTAGCCAAAAAACAGAAAACCCAGCGACTGTCGCACAGATGTTGAAAAGCCGATACGGACTGAAAGGGAAAACGAAACGAAGTAATATAATTTATTGTTAAGTTTTATTCAAAAATACTTATTTTTTGCGTCAAAACACGCTCGGACGGCTTGGGAACAAGCGGAGGTTTGTGTTTAGCTGTCGCGTTCCACTCCTAAAGGCGCTGGGTGTTTAAACCTAGTCCTGATCAGAAACAAAATACTCCTAATAGGCAGCCCTAGAAAAAAAAAACATGTGGTACGACGCTTCGTTTTTCTAAATTATGCTTAGGAACCTGCTTACGATCAGCGGAGAAATGAGGCGCCACTGCCGTTTTTGTATTCCATAGAGAGCCTAGATTTCATAGGAGGAGCAACTCTAACCATGGGCATGGCCAACTTTCTGGAACATTTCGTGGAATAAAAAATTTAAAGGAAATATAAACGAGCTTAATTGATTTGCGTGATATTATACCGAGGCAATTGTAGTCCTCCGGAGCATGACGCTTTTTGGCCAAGGAAAAAGAGAAATACATAATTTTATGAATCTGAGCCGTAGAATTCTATGAGAAAACAAAATGTGTAGAGCCATGGAATAAAAAAGATATATACTTCTCCGAGAGTTTTATTAGTGCGTAGTTGTATTTTATGACTGTCGTCTAAGATATTCCCGGGGAACATTCCGATTGTTGTTGTTCAGTTGAAATTCTCATTTTAGTGCCTGCGCCGAGGAGTCAATGTACAAGAACGTTCGGGAAAGAGCTTTTGCTCTTTGATGGTGGGCGCGTCCAGGTCGGACTGGTCGCTAGTGCCCATGCGTCGCGTTGAAGCATGGGAAGGAGAAAATCGGTCTAAAAGGCAGAGACCCTTGTAGACTACCAGTGCTTTAAACCCATCCTCGTAGCTCGCATTGCAAATGCGGCCCATAAACAACTTGACCCCGATCGCCCGGTCTGGAACACTGTCATCGAGGAACACAAGTACGCTCTCTGTCCACGCCGAGCGCTTCGACGAATTCTCGTCGCCCGTGGTACTTGTCTTATTTTAGTGCGGCTGGTAGGGGGGGGGGGGCACAGTGCTGCCACGAGAATGCAGTGGCACTCACGCGGAGCAGAGGGTCCTCTCGTTGACGTCACATCCCTGCTGTCCGAGGAATTCTTTTACAGCTCCCCAGAGACGTCGTAAAGTCTAGCAAGCGGAACGGACGCGCGAGCGAGGCGAGGCTTGGAAGGTATAAGGACATAAATTAGGAAGCACGGCAGCCACTTGACTTCTTCGCATTGCTCGGTTGCTGTGCTCAATTTTACTATAGATGCTTAGTTGTGGAACTCCCTAGAGTCGCTGCAGAACGAAGGGGGTCAGGAGCTGTAGACTAAATTTAGAACTGGAAAGAGACGTGCCCAGATTTTTCTTTCAAGTACAAAATCATTTCTTTGGGCAGCGCCCCCCCCCCCTCCATTTTTTTTCCATAAAATTTTTATCTGTAACACGAAACACATGAACGGGAAAGTGTAGATACACGGGGAAGAAAAAAACGAATTCCGATAGCCTTATAACGTAAAATCGAACCCAGGACCTTCAAACTTTGAACCGAACAATCCACCACTGTGCCAAGTGAAAGATTTTTTTGAAGTAGTAATTGTTACGTGTAGTCTACCTTTTTATGTCGCGCATGGGCGGGTGCACGTGACGAGGCTCTCCTGCGAGACATTCTTTGGAATGTCTTGCAGGAAGATTGGAGCGAACTGGATATGGCTAAGCAGAAGTGACAATTCGTGCTGAGTTTACCGTCTAATGAAAATGTACGGACGTTTCATGTTGAGTTACCCGCTATAGAGCTCGCCGCAATTTAATTGAAGGGATCTAGGCTTCATTGCAGGCAGGTAGTGGTATCTCATTTCGACGAAGTCACCAAAGAGGCCCCACATAAGCCCAGACCTGTGTGTGTGTGGAGTGTGCGTGCGTGCGCTTGTGTGTGTGTGTGTTTGTGCTTGTGTTCGTGCGTGTGCTTGCGTGTGTGTGTGTGAGAGAGATACTATAGTGCCTAGTCATTGAATCTACTCTAAATGCATCGCTTGCATTAGAAACCATGTTTTTGTCGATGTCATTAAATACAAGTCGATTTCCCACAAATGCTGCATAACAAAATCATATGAAATCTAGTTTATTTGTTGTCCCATTTTACATGACAACAGAGACTCAGACAGAAAGCTGCTAAAGAGCAGCTTGACAAAGGTCTCAGCCCTCGTGCAGTTCGCGACTGTCTTAAAGGAGCGATGCAACGATATTCAATTGGAATGTTTTTCACTTTACACGAGCTTACTGGCACTAGTGGGACTCAAGGATACTCGCATGCAACGTCACTGGCCAAGAAACCCCTTCGTTGCGGTGTAATTTCAAGGACAAAAGCGATAATTTTTATTCAATCTCTCCTTTGCAAAATTTGATGACGTAACGTGGGGATCGCAGTGCACCCCAATGACGATATTTGAATGCGGTTCATAGATTGGACCTGAGCATTGCGTGGGCACTCGATTTGGGCTCGTGATAATTATTAGCTCGAGAAGCATTCTGGTAGTGGCCCGTGTCCAATCGCTGCAACGACGACAATAGCCGAGCCATAACAATGTCTGGAACTCATCGCGTGTCCTGTGCTTTGCCAACCCCAGCGCGTGGCTATTCGCGGCGAGATGTTTCGGTGGCGCCCTCGTTCGGTTACCTTTCGTGACGTCATTACCTTGTGACGACAAGTTCGATGGTGTTTGTAAATAGCATGGTGGAGTGGAAGCCTGAAATCATTGCGCTCTCAAAGCAACACTGCCAACACCGTCAAAATTGAAGTTCTTACATTTCCCTTATTTCCGTCTATGCAAACATCCTTTGCTGACGTCATAGTCCGGATTCGGCCAATTGTGGTGGGCCGACCACAGCGACGCTTTCGATCGCTCACGTCGCCAATGGTCAACATTGGCGGCATTTAATTGGCTCCAGATCACGTGGCCGCTTGTTCTGGCTGCGAGTTGAGGGAATGAACGCTGCTCATTCTTGTATAATTTTTTTCTGGGACTTCCGTTGCGTGGGGTGAAAAACGAATGCGTGTATCATAGGTCAATAACGTCAGTGATCCGTTCGAAGCGGTATTTGAGCAAAGTACAAAAATTGTTGCATCGCCCCTTTAAACTCAATTGGACTGCAGCTTCACAGTGTAGGGAGACCAGTTCAAAGCAATGCAAAAACATGATTTATACAGTACTAAACTAGATGTGATGCAAACATATAGACGAAAAATGCATAGACAAGTGAAGGAAAACACGATACATTAAAGCAATGATACATGTACATGAATAGGATGTACATGAAATAATACATCCTATTCATAACAAAAATATCAGCAGTATTCAAAAATCACATAAAAAAAGTCAGTTCTTTTACTTCTTAATGTGATTGTGAATCTAAATGTCGACCCTTTCTGTACAAACTATTTAGCATGGTGGACAGTCTGATATGAAGCGTCTCATTTAGGTAATTTGTACGCGTTGAGAGAATAATACAGGGCTCATTTTGTCTTAGGTTGCGTAGAATGATGCGATGTATTAGGTTGGCTAGTTTAATGAAATGTACATTATTGTGCTGAAGAGCCATATGATACTTTGGCGAAAGCTTGTAAGCATACATTTGCTGAATGGTTTTTACATTTAGGAATTTAAACAGTCATTTAGTGGGATGAAAAATGGAGTTCTTGAAATTGCATGTACGGTCTTTTTTCGTAACAGATGCAACTTATTAAGATTACTTTTTGTTTCCACAGTGGAAGACGTTCAAATCCATACACCATTTAAAAATATAAAAAACGCAACGTTTTTTTTTTACATTTTGCGAATTTAGGTGTATTGCTTCTCCCAATTTTGTTGCCTTTCGTTCGACCACAGTGGCAGCAAAAGCTACAAGCAAGACATCGCGGCTTTGAAACGTGATTTCGTGGAAGGAGCGCACGGGCTCAACTTAGTTCCACTGTTATTTGGCGGGCACGTTAGAGAGACACACTTGGCTCTTCATTAATAGTTTCACGCAGTGCTGTCAAAGCCGCTGGAGAAAAAAAAACAGATAAAAGCCGCTTTTACGCGAATTATTTTTTTTTATAGTAACAGGCTAATCTCCAAGAAAGACAAGATCGGCGTCTAGGACACACGAAGAGCCGCTCCGCGCGAGAGGGCAGTTCCCCTTCCCGTTGTTTTTTTTTTTTTCCAACTGCTTGGGTTAAGGTTTTGGTCCTGCACATTTGGTGATGGCGTCACGTGCTTCACCTCCGTTGCTCTGATTGGCTGGAGGGGGCTGCAGCATTCGCTCTTTACCGATTTACGGCGAAACGAAGTACTGGAGGGGCGTGTTTTAATGAAAGGAACATGTTCTTCGCCGCCCTGACAGTTGTTAAACTTCCCCTAGACTCAGCGTAATAAAAAAATCGTTTAAAGACGCGTCAATTTTGTTTTTCTTCTGTAGGAGGGAGTTGATGGTGGATTCAAGTATTTGTCTTTAGTTTTCGATCAGTGCCTCGTCGTTAGAATGAGGCGGTCTTTTTTGGCTTCAGACGGAGAGGGCTTACATTCTGCAAATCTTGGTTCTAAAGACGACAGCGTTCGCATTTCCGCTTGAGCGTGACAGTCATTCTCGGAAGTAAGCTCAAATAAGAACCTGAATTTTTGGCTAAGGCAAGCGTGAAACGGCGTATATTTGTCCACGGATAAGTATCTCCGCGATTTCTCCTCGGGTTTGTATTTCATGGAGGAACGTAAACATTCCTTTTAGGGCACGCTCTTCTCCAATCTCCCAAACCTTCGAAAAATCTTGAGTACCCGCAGGACAAGCGAGGCGTGTTTTGGGCTGCTTCATTTTAAACACATCGCGCCAGTACATCTTTTTTTCTGTATATTTCGGTATTAAAGTAATATTGAGGTTTATAAATAGCGTCACGTTTTTTCCTCACCCAACTGAACACAGCGTGTAAATATTTTTCTTGGCATTTGCAGAAAATACTTTTTTTATTAGCTCTGCTTGGAATTGAAGAGGTTACCACAAACGACAACCACAGTTATAGTGAAGCCCCTCTAAAATCGTGCGATCACGTACCTGAGTCGTCATGTAAAAGGCAGTCTGCAGACATGGTCATGTCACGTCTGTCATGCAAAAACTGTCTCCAGACATGTCCGAAAGCACACGTGGGTAGAAACAAACATGCGTCGAACATGCATCAGGCGTGTCCCCAGATCATGTTGCCATCATGCCCGCGGCAAACACTGCCTCTTTTGTATGACGTAGGAGCGGCGGGACCGGGGCCTCAGAAAGCAGACACTCGTCTGTTTACAATTTTGATTAGCAAAATCACTATTGATCCTTAGATTGGGGAAACCAGCTGAACTTAACAGAAAAAAAGTGTGGGGAGAGAAAGGAGATAATACCTCCGATCGCTGGACTCCAACTATTTATTGACCCTCCTTCCTCTTCAACTGGTGTTGTGGCTGTCCTTTTCCATGTCTTCTTCTTTCTCTTTTTGATCTTCCTGTACCATCACGGGCAATCCCCAATCTAAGTATGTACAATCAACTAGCTCAGCTCCTTCCCATTGCACTATTGATTGTTTTTTTCTTGAAAAGTGCTTGCGGCGCTCATTAAAACCAGTGCTAGCCTCCGTTAGATGACGTCGCAAATCCAGAACTGCGGCCTTGTCAGCTAGGAGGCGTGGATTGAGTTGGTCGGCCTGCGCAAGCGCAATTTTCCGAGTAGCGTGGGAAAGGAAACGGCCAAGGTGGGAAGGGAGGACGCGAACTCCTGCGAAAGCGAGCACATACACACGCACACACGCATCTGTCTTGAGGGAATCGTCCCTATAAGGTACGGAGAGCCCCGAGGAGACGGCATCCTTGTCTTGTTTTCGTCACGGCTCTTTCATCGAGTGAGTTGCAATACGGGAATTTTCAGAGGAGTTTTATGCGCTTTATTCTTCAAATCGCGAGGCGAAAGTTTCCTGAACGCTTCCACAAAGATTCTGGAACATGACGAAAGGTGTTTATTTAAAAAAATAGCAACGACACAGGGCGACAGCGCCCTGTGTCGTTGCTATTCTACTCTTGGTCCCTGTTCCTTTGACGCTTATTTCCCGTGATGTATCAACTGGCCCATCTAAGCATTTTATTGTTCCACAAACATTAATTTCTTGCCAGTTAGCAACTGCTCAAGCGTAACAGACGTCTGCTAGAATGTGTTGCTGTCTTGTCGGTGCGCAGTGCTTTGTAGTCTCTCGTCTTTGGCGTAAGTTAGACCCCAAAAAATGTATTACGCTCGCCATCACTGGCGAGTTCATTTTCCAATAATTTGAACAGGATTGTACACTTAGCTTTAGATTTTTTATTCACAACCGGTCAGCATGTAAAAATGATACGAAAAAAATGTCAACGCTTTTAAGCAGACTGGATTCGGAAAATTTCGAAAAAACCGAGACTGGGACTGACTTTTGAGACTTTGTGTTTATCCGTCCATTATTGTCCCAGTCTCGGGTTTTTTCAAAGAAAACACCTTGAGTACATCGCGGCAGAACGTGGATTTTCTCCGACACTCCTGAATTGCACCTGAAAAGTTTGAAAATCACTAAGCCACTAATCCTTGCACGCCGGGCGTACAAACCGCGTTCCTTGTATTCTACCGCAGTTTTCGTCGTTCCAACTTGAGTCGTCAACCCACCCGCGTCGCGCTAATTCGTTCCCGACTTTGTCGCTTAGAATTTAGTCGCAAAGCTCTCTTTTCTGTCCACTTATCCGCGAAGAGACCGAACAACGTCCTTCGTTATTTCTAGGCCGCACGCTATACTTGGACCGCAGCTAGCTACACCTCGTTTTACTTTACCGTAGCGGCCGCTATAGCGAGCTATTCCAACCACTGAATCGCTGTGGACGTGGCAGATGACCAGGCGCCAAGCGCGTCTCTGCGCATCTCTCGAAGGTCACACGGTGCTCACACGACATGTTGCAACATTTTCTGTATTGGCTGTGGACAAACAAAAAACTCTGTATGGCTGCGGACACACGAAACTTCGTTTCAGCTAGTACAGATGTAGCCGATGCTGCAGCTTAAGCATGTGGCCTCAAACAGTGCCTGCCCTGCACGAGCGCGTGCTGGGTAGGGACGCTGAAAGCCTTGAGCACGCACTCGTAGCACCGGCTACCTCTGGACTTAAGCTGAAACGAAGTATATATATATACATATGGCATGTTCTGTGCAATGTTTGCCTCGTACGTATGTGCGTTTAGTTTATTTATGGTCAATATGGCAGGACCGTTACCTCAAGGAAAATGCATGCCCTAGACGGCGTGCAGATTCTTTTCTGTATCGCGCATTGGCAGTGTTACCGTGGTCGAAGATTACGCGAGTATAGAATATTCGCTCACGGGCAGAACTCAGCAGGTAACCCGATTAACGGAGCGGGATGCATGCTCGCGTGACGGGGAAAATCCTCGCTATTCGATTGCTTCATGCGTTGCGTGAACGCCGCGGCGCAGAGCGTTGCGGTCGCCTGATTGGTCAAAATGGAATTCTAGGCTTCGCTTCGGTCCATCCGAAGTTGAAAGCCGAGTCCTGGAAGGTCTCGGCTTTCCAGCAGACAGGGGCGGCGGTGTTAGCAAAAAGACAGTCTTTTTTTGTAAGCTGATAAGCCTACCCCCTTTTACGGTGCCCGCTCGAGCGTGAAGATAAATGCCGAACTATTCCGGGCAAGTACGACGCGATGTTTTTTAGTTTTTTTTTTGTCGGCTTGTTTCTAAACATGCGTAGCTGTTTTTTATATTTTATTTGCCATTGTGGCTTAAGATTGGACTTAACTATTTGCTAGGACGGGTCTTATCCGCGGGTTAGGGTAACGACGCGAGAACGGTTTGCGCGTTAACATTCTTTGAGATGTTCTTTGTTCCGCTTGCTACATCGAGGGTATCGTTACGGTAACGAAAAATAAGAGAAACAACAAGTTTTTATTTGCTACAGTTTTTTTTTCATGTCGTTCGCGCATTCTTACCTTAAAGGCCGACGTACACTTCGCGCTTTCCACTTTTGCCCGCCACCTCCTTTCTTATATCCTCTCCACGTTTTACCTTGCCCCAACCTGGCTCCCCCGCAGCTTAGGAGAGGGAAGTGCTAAGACGATTATCTTCGCTGCAGAAAACCGAGGTTGTACGTCGGCCTTAACACATTCTTGTCTGTTCGATTGTATCGTTAAACACTTTTCGAGTCTGAGATACCCTCTTATCTATATTCCTTGTCTTCGTCGTAATCGCAGTTCATTAGTTCACTCTCTGGGAATTTTGTTGCGGTAACTGTCTTGCTTTAAACAAAAAACAAAACAAGAACACTTAGGGTATAACAACTAAAAGTAATCTGCAGAAAAATTATGAAGAAAAGGAGTATTAAGAATTATATGTAACGTGCCCTATAATTTTCATGAAGACCCAAGCTTTGATGGCGTTAGGGGTATTAAAAGTTGTATCAACATTATGACTTCAAACTCGGCGAAACGTACAAAAAATAGTATCATCTGGGTAGTAGCGGTTTATTATCCTTAGCAGCATTAAGAACAAAAGCTGTAACATATCGTCCCGACTTTTTATTACTATAAACGCGCTCGCTCAGAGTATGACCTTCAAAATATTAAAACAACTTTGCCTACACTAATAAACCCATTTACGTATTTCAGATATTATTACAGAATTGTGAAAACATAAACTTTTCAAAACTTTATTTTTTTTTTTTTTCGATAACGAAAACGCGGATTATAGAACTACCGAGCGCTTATCAATCCGAGTTTTGGCACCGCTAGCCTTGCGCCTGCTTCACCAGCGGTAACTTCAAGCCGCGAGCACACTGCTAATACATCCTATCAAAGACAGTCTCCATACTTGTTTTAAAGCGTTTTTTTTTCCCGCTTATTCAAAAACTGTTTCCACACATATTCAAAGCGCACAGACGTATGAAGCAAACCCGCTTAATTCGAACTTGCTTCAAGCAACCCGCTTAATTCGAAATTGCTTGAAGCATGTCCGCAGGTAATGCTGCCATGATGTGTGCAGCGAACACCGCGACTCAGTTCATGATGTGCAAACAGTGCGACTGCGACTCTAGTGCACCAGAGCGCTTCCCACACGCTCTAAGTATATTCGAAACTTTACTTATTTAGTCGTTTTCGATGACGCTCAACAAACTTATAATTGAAAGCGTGTGTGTGTGTGTGTGTGTGTGTGTGTGCGTGTGCGTGCGTGCGTGCGTGTGTGCGTGCGTGTGCGTGTGTGTGTGTTTTTCACGGAATGTAAAACCGAATCGAAGTATTTTATTATTCGACTTGGTGTGAGGGTTAGCTCCCAATTGGATGTCCCCCTGGACGTACACCTCACCTGTACAGACCTGCATAACCTTAGCTTTTGCGGCTTTTCTAAACATATTCTGTAAAGCCGAAAAGATAAAAATAAACTACGTTTTAGTGGGCGATCGCAACCGGACAGAGTCAAACATGTTTTCCTTTCCCTGTATACCCCTTTACCGCCCCCCCCTCTTTTTTTTTTCTTATTCATTTTTAATTAGGTTTTAATACCGAGACAACCATGGCCAAACATGCCTAGGCTCGAAACGATAGAACGAACGAAGAAAAGGAAGGACGAAAAACTGTCGAAAGTGTTTGGCGAGCAAAGTTGTTAGCGAGAGAAGCGTGATGGTTTAAAGCGAGGTGTGTTTCTTCCCTAGTGCTGCGTGCATGTTTCATCCCTCCGCGTCCACGCGCGTTATAATTTAATACCCACTGCAAAAATATAAAAAAGACGAGAACGAGGGACGTTGATGAAATGAATTGCCGCTTCCTCCCGGGATGCGTTGCCGTCTAAATGATTTTGCATCAAGAAAAATGGCGATCCTTTGGTGTGTTTTTTTTTTTGTGTGTGTTCTCCACAACTGTTTTTCTTTCTGTCCCTTCTTTCTTCACCTCCTCTTCTCATTTTCGCTTCCTCCTTCTTTCTCTTCTGGAGTTTAATTTGTCTCCATTTGTTTCCTCCGCTGAGATTCATCAAGCGCAAACAGGTGGGAGATTTCCCACTTGTCCCAGGTACGGTGGCTAGAAAGGGGTTGTGAGCATCGGTGCGCTAGAGAAGGAGTAGCCGGTCAGGATGCAGCGGGGGCGCTCTTGTCGACACTGAGATAAGGTTCCTCTATCCTGGACAAAGTAGCGCCCTTCATTGTTGTGGAAATGCTCCAGACACATGCCGCGCGCCAGTTCTAGGCAGAACATGGCGTCTGAAATCTAGCTCAGTGCTTCGCTGTGCCGCCAGGATCTTCCCAAGGGCTGCACGCTGCACATGCCACGTGCATTGGCGCACCTTGCGCTACTTTTGAAACACGAAGGTACTTTACACTGAGATGCGTCGTCCACTCGCGTCCTCTGCGATTCGGGTGCTTTCTTGTTCCGCGAGTAAGTATCGCGTGCGATCTACGCTCCTTAACATACTTTCGAAGGTTAATCTTTGTTGATTTTGGACATGTGCCTAACGTAAGAGAATAAACCAGCCGATGCTTTTGTCGTCGTCGTCGTCGGGAGCGGTGAAGGAGGCTTTCTCCGTTTTTTCTCGCGGAAACGTGCCCCGTGGTGCATCTGGGAGCAAAGCAGTGTGTTAGCCGTTTTGCCATTGCGGTATAGTCTGGACGCATTGGGCCGTCTTTCCGGGAAGGGCGACAAAAACGAGCACTTAAGCGACGACGCAAACGAGCCTTTCCCGGCGCGGCGTCTGCAATTGGCATCTCGGAGTCGATGAGCGCGTCATCTATCGCCATCATGATACACTAGCGCGTAGCCGCACACGGAGTGACCTGCGCGATTCTGACACATGCCCTTCTAGCCAACGTGTCTCAGGTCCGAGCTTTGCCCCTAAGTTGGCAGTACAGAGTGGCAGCTACGCACTCAAAGGACCAATCAACCGCCTGTCCATTCATCGCTTCATCCCGCTCGCTTTCTGCACTTGGGTGTGGGCGGGCCGCGATCACGTGACGAAAGGTAGACGTATGTCTGGTTCAACAAATATGCAGCTTTCATCACATTGACAGTGTAGAGGTGAACGGACTATACTGCAACGAGTTTAACATGTCGATTTCATGGTAATAATTCGGCTTTGCGTGATCAAAAAGGCGCCCTTTTTTCTGTTCTATCAGGGTATTTTTTTTTGTCAGTTGTCTTCATTTTGTTTTTAGCCACTTTTTGTTTTTGTTTTATTTTTTACTTTGCTTATTTGTTTCCCGTAGCAGAATTACAAAATTTCTGAAGGTGCATTTTGGGTCCGACATTTCCCCAATGACCGCCACGGTTCGGAAAGTATACCTCAGGGTCCCATAAAACAAAAGAGCAGAACCTGAATTAATTTTTGGGAATCTGAACACAAAACCGATGAAAACTCTTTAACGCCGAAGTGACTTCGTTTTAAAGGCTAGTCACCTTACCCGAACTTTTCCGAACCTCCCATGTCTTTTTGCATGTTCCCCTTTCTTTCTTTTTTTCATTTTCTCTCTTGCTCTCTCTCCTCTCTCTCCCTCTCTAGCTTTCTTTCAATTTTTAGTCTCCCTGTAGTTTTTATTTTGTATATATTTTTTTAAATATATGTTCCTACACTCTTCCTTTTTATCTATCTTAAGTCGAATGCTGCGCTCTACCAATTTCTCTTATCTCTTCATTAATCTATCCCACTTTTTCCCCTATATGTGGAAAGCCCCTCTCTCTCTTTGCCCACCTCTCTATTTGTATTTCTTCCCCCCTGCTCCTGCAAGGTTCTTTCATCGTTCTCGAGACGAACGCTCCTCACTTCATTTCTTATCCTTTCGCTATTCATCACTACTCTCCCTCGTCTTCAATGCCTCTATTCATTTCTCCTTTTTTTAAGATAGCATATTCCGACGGAGAGACGTCGCTATCTCTCCCCAATAGGGAAAACCGCTTGGCTCCCCTTTTCGGCCAACTAAATGTCAGCACAAAAAAAAAACTCTCCGGCTTTCCCTCAATTCCGTTTTAAATAACGATAGACCACAAAGGACGCTACGATTCATCCCAGCCAATCAGCGCTTCGGACGTCCCACGCGACTACGCGTTGCTGCGTCCTTTCAGCAGGACACGTGACATTCACGCGGCACTGCTATTGGCTCCCGTGACTCGCAGCATCTTCGGCGCTTTATCGTAGTGGAACGGAGTATAGACCCTTGCGCTATCTTCCTTCAAATTTAACTTTTTTCTAACATTTTTTTCTTCGCCTTTTTTTCTCTCGTAAGTTATTTGGTACGCGTAGAAAAAAGGCGTGTATTCACAAGTGGCCCATTGCCTGCCCCTCTCGTCCCTCCTTTTCGGGAGGATACATTACCCAGACGTGCGGGGTCTGTATAGAATCCCGACTTACCCTGACCCCTTCCCCTCCTCCCCTCTGTAGGAGCCTCATGAAGCGTGTAATTCAATTTGGAAGTGTTTACCCCCCCCCCCCTTTTTTTCCCCTTCTCTATTTTATGTATATTTTCTCTCATCTATTCTTTCTTCTCTCCTTTTTTTTTTCTTTTGGCTTTCCCTTTTTTACTAAAACCCCTTATTTTATTTCGTTCACGTCCTTCTTACACCCTCCCTTAAATTTTGTTGCTCCTTTATTTATACTTTAAAGGAGGACCGGAAGTTTTAAAGTTCCTCTTCGTTTAATGTGGACTGGGAAAGCTGAGAAATTATTCTAAAATAGCTTCATTAAGGCTGAGTGTTTTTTTAATTACCAAGCGAGCCTGCAGATTCTTCTTACTTTTGTCTTATTGAAGTTAATATCAAAAGCAAGCTTTTCTTATTTTAGATACCCTATAGTTATTTAACTGTTCATTTAAATAAACGATTTAAAATCGTCAAATACAAAAGTTTTAGTGAAGTCAGTATACCTTTTTTTTAAATACTAGACGAAATTTGGTTTTTAATGTACCTGTTCGGAAGGTACTTAGCTTATAAAGTGCTTTCAGATAATGCATTGAAATCGGGAAGCTAAGCTTATCAAGAGTATCAAGCATTTTTGCACAATCCACCACGCGTCTGTTTCTCAAAGCTCTCTTTAAGCATTTAAGCCTGGCACACTGATCTTATAAGATGTAAAAAGCATTTTCACGCGGTCCACCAAACATTCCAACTTCTCAAATCTTTGGCGTTTTTTTTTTTCGCTTTCTATTTTTTTAATCTTGCCCTATTAAAGACTGGTTGCTTTCTGACTCCGTCCCGTTTCAACTCAGAAGTTCCATCTTACAATTCTTTTGATTTTACTTTAACCGAGTGTTTCTTTTTATTGATCCTGCGCATTTTGCTCTTGGGTTCATTGTCTTGTAAAGTATAACTCGCGCACACTTCGCTTTCCTTCTGATCAATTGTTGCAAATCCTGGCTAAGCGTAAAACCTCAACTGTCCGGAAAAACGTGTTCGTCACGCCGGAAAATAGGCAAAGGGCGCGCCATGTATGCACGAACTCTGAAGAAGACACTTGCCGGAACCTCTTCAACTGTAGCTTTTAAGCGAGCGCAAAGTATCGAAGAGAAAAGAGTCGGTCAGAATATGAACGCATTCATAAAAAAAAACCTCGTGGCATAAGTAAATAGACTAATACGACTGAACCCTTCGAATGGGGTGACCACATCGCCAGTGTAATAGGCTGCGCCGCAACGATGCAACTTTTCCAGAGACGCTACAGGTCTACTATACTAAACAAATCATTGTCTTGTGAAGTATAACTCTTCCTAAAACCCACTTTATTTCGTTCACGTTCACAAATCAAAGTAAATCTAAATAAATCGCAGCAATCGGTTTGGCATGTCTGGACACTCCCGTGTGTCACGAAGCTGAGGCATTCGTTTGCCGAAAATATCAAAGAATAAGTTTGTGAAATCAGAGAGGTACAACGAAGAACAAAACATATATGCTAAGTCGCTAGGCAATGCAGAGTGCTAGTCGTGCTTCTGATGAAGTTGCGATGACGTCAGGAAGACGCCGAGCTCTGATTGGCTTGATTGAAAGGATAGTGGGTAGACCTCAATGCTACATCTTAAAGTCTACCCACTATTTTTTTTCTAGAGCGCAGCTCTTAGGCGCCCGTTTTCGGCTTAGGCGGCGTCGGCGTCGCGTCGGCGTCAGCGTAACCGCAAGGTCACGTGACCACCCGGAGGAGATTGAAGAATGAGGGGAGGAGGAGCAGAAGGAGGAGGAGGGTATACCCTCCTCAGTACCCTCCCTCCTCCTCCTCAAGAGCTGCGCTCTATTTCGGCGTTACACGGGAGTTGTAAACGGCTTTTTAATCAGCCAATGAGAGCTCGGCGTTCTGATATTATTGCAACCACTGGGCAAGAAGCAGACGAACTTGCGCTCCACACTGTGTTGCGTAGCGATACCCTGAGCTGCACGGATCTGCAGGGACTGATAAACCTAGCGATCTTACGGAGCCTTTCATACTTTCGAGCACGCCTCCCTCAGTGCGCACAGGTGGTGGAGCTCCTCCTCGCCTATCCTTATGGTCACGTGACCTCCCCGCTAACAAATCAACATCGAGCTTCGCGGCCACGCCCACCAGGCTTTACTTATCGGGCTTCAGGAATGCGATTATCTAGCCAAAGAACGTTTCACGCTTATCCTATATTCAGTGAATTGGTAGAAGTTAAGCCCTTCCGCGTCGAAACTAAACGAATAACGATTGTTGGGAATCATTCGGACGTTATGTATATATATGTATATATATATATATGAAGATATGAACTAATATAATGAATAAATAATATGTTTCCGTTTAATCTTTTTGTTAAACCAAACACCCCCGTAACCTACAATGTTGTTTCTTTTGGTAATTTTACTTTAAGATATAATCACCTAAATAAATATTGTTTCGTATTAACTTCTCCGTTTTAATTGGAATTTTCGATTGGTACATGCTTCCTCTTTTCGTGCTTTTATAAAAGAAATGTATCGTTTGGCCTCACTCGAGTGACACATCACGGCGCACAAGCTTACAACACTGACTTCTTTTTCTTTTCTTTTTTCTTTTTTGCAATTTATTAAAAGTGAGATTATTACATTTCGACACTCGCTGTAGGTCCTGATACTTTCACTATACTCAGCTTTACCTCATTATGGACCCCATGTGAAGCAACAAGCCATCAAAGCCACTTCAATACTACGGGAATGTCACGTAACCTTCGGAATGGAATCGTGGGGCCCGCAGTCACGCGATGCATTCACTGTTTTGGATTGGCTATAGCATGGCTCGTAGAATTCGCTGCAGTCCATTGTAAGCCAGAACGGAGATATGGTCGTGACGAAGCGACTGTTCGCCTTCTCGATCAAATTCCCTCAAACGCTCGCGGAGTTCTCCCCTCAGCGCCGCCGCTCCCTAAAACGCTGACACTTGACAGTCAAAAACAAACGATTCAAAAGTACAAAAAAAAAGAAGATGACGAAAATCTTGGTAGGAAAAGGAGATTATTGTTTCCCGCGGCACGCTTGTTCGAATTTCGCTTTGCGAAATCCTTACGCTCGATTTGGTCCACCGCTCTCGTTTGTCGCTGTCTGTGTTTTAGTTTTCTTCTTTTTTTTTCTTCCCATTCTTTGCTCTTTTCTTTTTCTTTTTTTCTTCGAGAGACTAGTTCCCTAAATTCCCGTCATGCGTGGGGAACGTGAGTCGGCCGTGTTGGGCGTACGCTGCGACGGCGGAGGTACAAGGAATTTGGAATGCATATCGTTCGATTTAGACGACATTTAATCGCGTTCGTGTCTACTTACTTTGAAACTGTGTGCGATTTTTGTCATTTATTTTAGGAGGATTCCTTCGCGTTGGCGCTCGAACTTTTATTTCTTTCTTTTTTTTTTGGGGGGGGGAGTTTATTTTTGATTTTGGTGAATATGGTGGTTGAAATAATCTAAAATGTTTTTTCTCTTGTCCCCCGATTTTTTTCTTCACGTAGGCCCTCTCTATTTACTGTTGCATTTATTTTCGTTTAGTTTCGGTTTTATATTTATGCCTTTTTTAAATTTTATTCTCTTCTAACATATTTTTTCCTCTTTTTTTCTTGGATCTTTCTTTCTCTCTTTATTTCAGTTCAAAATTGTTCCTCCAGCTTTACGCCCAAATTCTCTCGGACTCTGTGAACATAAATTAGAAATATTTCTCTTTCCGATGTCGTTTTTCATTATTTTTTTTCTGTTCCTCTTTTCTTTATTTTCTTAAATATATTTATAGTTTATTTATTTTTCTTGCTCATACTAATAGGAGGAAGGGGTGTTTAAATATTCACTTTAGAATCAAAACGTCAAAAATAAACACAAGACAATCGACATACTACACGGGCTGAATCGCTCATATAGAAAGCATTCATAGATGTACACGGCGCGACACGGCTATTGCGAACACAAGATTGACGTCCTTTTTGCATTTTATTATTTATTTATTTATTTATTTATTATCATAGCCTACAACAGGTTGACAGTTATGTTAAAAGTTGGAGCACGTTTAAATAGAAAAATGTCTAAAATATCAGACGCATTTGCACTATTTATTGGCATTAGTCGCTGGACAGTACCGTTCCTATGTACATTTAACTCTTTCCTGGCCACAGAAAAAGTGACAATTTTTAAGGGATCCGTGCGAACGCTTTCATGTTCCTAACTAACTTGCGTATAGAGCAATGCCACATATCAAAATGTGGCCAATTAGTTGTTCTTTCAAAATAAACTGAGGCTGGCATAATGTGGGGAAAGGTTCTTAAAATATTATTCCTTGAAATTAAAATCTACGTACGGAAGACGCATTAAACGCCGAAACTATGTCAGCTATGTCAAATTAAACGACAAATAAGAAAGATTTCGGATATATACAAAATGTGCCTCACACCCACGGCTATTACTTCTGAAAGTTAGTGTACTTCTAACTCACGTCGTCTAATTTTGGTTCATCGGTGAGTTAGCTTCGGTAACACGAGTGCTTTTCGACGAAGGAATGCTTATAATGGTGAAACAGATAGTTCACCTTATATCCCCAACAGAATGCTTTTTTTTATGTTCTGCTTTAGTTTAATCATAGCCTTGATTGCAGTTCATTCATATTTAGCAATTTTGTCCGCCATGTTTGGAACATGAAAAGTGCACGCCGGCTGAGGCAGCATTGGAAATTACAGTGATGCTACCGAGAACCATCTTTTAAGCGACGCCTATAACATAATTTAAAGTGTACGTAGAGCTCTTATAGGCCTTATCAATATGCCACAATATAGTTGAATTATGTAAATAATGCTGCTATTTTTGTTACAAAAACTGATGCAACCAGTTAATCATGTTAGACAGGTGCTAACACCACTCCAGGACTATCGTGGACAACCCACCAACTTGTGGTAAACCTCAAACTTACGTTGAAAGTGAAACTAGAGTTCTTCGGCTATCCACGAAATTATGGAACATAATTCTCTGCACTAAATTTAATTTCTTGACGGCGTTTGGAAACCATCGATCACCGGTGATCGATGGCCTGTGAGTGCGGTCAGGAAAGAGTTAACAAAGTATGTATTCCTAGAACAGTGTGTGCTAAGGGGATAAGGCGTAATGACTAAGTTCGGTTCTCGTTGCGCTGCCACAATTTTACGTGTGCGACATAATTGTGAATAACGATAAAGTGCTTACCATGGAGCATGTCAACCAATAACATGATTCAAGTCAACTTCATTTTGGCACTTATGGGCAGAAGGTAGGCATAACTTGGGGTAATGACGGATAGGACAGTTTAAGGCCTAAGTTACCAGGAAGGACCAGATCGCACCACTCTACAGCGTGTCCCCCGAACTATTTACATGTTGTTGTTTTTTTTCGCCGCAAAAATAAACGTTGTATAGGCGAACGCTCAGCCTTTGCTCATTAGTAGTGCTAGCGGTCCCAACCAAATGCCGAAGTTTCAGAACTAAACGTTATAATATTCTGAACTTCTAAGTTATTTTCTTAAAATTCCAATGGGACAATAGGACCCGCTCTCGGTAATCGGCACCACTCAGCGCCATGCATCCGAGGGCTCTGTCGGCTGCCATTTTCATAGCGAATATTTCAGAAAATCACATTAAGCTTTTGAGAAATATAATGGTAAGTTTAGAAATTTTAGCATCTCGTTCGGATAGCTAGCGATGTTTGAGTGGAGTGAATGAGGGTAAGTGGCGAATCCCATGTGCTGATATCTCGAGTCCCGACTGAAAGATTACGCAAGAGCGCGACAGAATACGAGAGAAAGAAACCAATGCTGCCAGCTGAAGGACAACTGTCGCAATGGGAACGCGAACACTGAAAACTCTCAAGCGAAGTACATAGTAACGACTTAATGTTGTAATCTAAATGATTATTCATTTCTAATGCATTTATTACACTTAATTATCTTTTCCTTGGATAGCTTAATCTTAATGTATATGCGACAAGCCTTCGAAATCCCGGAGATGTGGTGGTTACCCGGTTTCCTTCTTCCGAAGCGCGTCCAATTGAAGATAACAGTCACGACCATAGCGCGAAGCTGCTTATCGGCTTTAGTTTTATGATGAGGCGATGCCGTACACTTTCGCGCTTTGCGAAAGAAAGCTCCGGAAGGAACGCGAATATCCTTCCAACGGTAAGTACGCAGGGGGATCGATGGCCGAGTGGGCTAACGCGTCTTAGCTCGGAGGGTACAGTGGAAGCTTGCGCTACCGAACCTCCTGGGTTCGACCCCCATCCCCTGCACGTTTCGATAGGGAAAGTTTCGTACCGGCACGCGTTCGTGTAATCATTACTGCGTGGTGGACGTTGAAGACCCCAGGTTAGCGGTCGTACTGCACTGTCTAAATTTCACATCTACAGGTAAGAGACATGTCACCCGTGGAGGCATACAAGCCTTGATGCTGGTACGCTCTGGAGGCGTACCAGCATCAGGGCTGTTTGAACATACAAGAAACACAATATTTCGGAGCCGAATCCGCATTTTTTATCCACTCGGTCGAGGCCCCGGCAGCTGTAGCCACCGCGAGAGCAATCAAAAGAAAGATCGAGTGCATTCTGAATTTCGCCGTGACGACACCGTCACGTGCGTTTCCTTTAAGTTACCAAGAGCCGCAAATTTTAACTTTAGCGTTTTGAAATAAAATACTTGTGTACATCCTTAACTATATATTGTGATTGGGGTGCATTTGTTAATCTCATTGTCTCCGCTAAGGAATATTTGTGGGTGGTTGGTCCCAAGATCTGTCAATCATCGCGCCCAAGATCATTTAAGCAATTTCAACCAATGAAGTGCCCTTATTTTTTTCTATTCTTACCAATTTACGACCAAACTCGCTACATAAACGGCTCTGATCGCCTGCTTGCTATAGCGCCCCTATCAGTCCCCAAAGGTTTGTCCGCGAAATTTTTTTTCGAAATTTATTTAATGGTTTGCTGTTCAGTGTCATTGCAGCAAACAAAAACAAAAACAGGCCGCGAGATTGTTGAAAATAAATTCTCAACAACGTGGTTCCTATACTCGTCAGCGAAGCAACGACTGGGACATTCAGGTTAAGTGAACGGCCATTATCAGACGCTACGTGAAGGGTTGGGACCTACGACTCCCACTTTGCCACGACCAATGTTTCTTTGACAGAACTATGGCTACGGGAACTCCCAACATGGTGAAAACTTTCCAATTTTTCATAAATGCACTAGATGGAGTTTTCTTTTTTTAAATCGCCTATGGTTTATAGATAAGCCCCAACAATATCTAAACTCGGCACATGCCCCGTGTCTTGCGAACCCCGCAGCGCGTGACTACGTTATAAATTTGCGGATTATGATCGGTACTAAATAACGCGGCCGCTTGTTCGCGCCGCGAGTCGAGGGGGAGAAACCTTGTACGTTTTTCCAAGTTGTTTTTCTTTGACGACTGCCGTTGTGTGGAGATAACGCATGTTGTCGTGGATTCTAAGCTTCGTTCTAAGCTTCGTTCTAAGCTTCGTTCTAAGCTTCGTTCTAAGCTAGATTTACTAAAACTAGAAAATCGTTGCCCATTTCTAATTTGCTGGTGTGACGGAAGAAAGAAACAATGTTTGTCAACGAGGGTTTGCCTCGATGTTTAGAACTCTAACGTTTGGCTGTGTCCTAAAGCGGCGCTCACACTGCTCAAACATTTTCCGAACGGCAGTCTGCAGACGCTGTGATCTTAGACGCGTTTCTTCCTTGTGCGGTTAGTCCTGTCACATTAGTGTGAAGACATGTGTTCTCTGTGAACATGTGCTCGAACATGTTCACACATATGCAAGTTCTGTGTGAACATGTGGAGGCGTGTGCCCGAAGCATACATATATGTATGAACCAAAGATGCGTGGAACATGCTCGGGACGTGTCCGCGGATATTTTTGTCCTTGTGTCTGCGGAGAAAACTCCGCGTCTCCTGTAAGAAGTAAGACCGGGGTGACTTAAACTTTAGAGTAACAACGACGGAGACTACGTCGTGTTTTTTTCCCCCTTTTCTCAGTCGAAGTTATTGAATTTATGCCCCCCCCCCCCCCCCAACCTACCCTCTCCCTTTTTTTCATTTACACGTAAACAGCCCAGCTTGTCCTTCGCAAGCCTCTAAAATGAAGAAGTCCCGCCGGCGTTTCAAGTACAGTTTTTTATTGTTGTGCGGTGTTTATTTGTGTGATGTTTTTTTTTTTTTAATTTCTAGTTTTCAAGCTTGGACTGCAGTATATAGTACGGTTTGGCAGATCGTCGGTCGTTTTGCATTTATATTGAACGGGGACTTTATTGACGCAGTCTGGGGAAAGTGAGTAAAGAGCAGCCCGCGCTTTTCTAGATTTGCGTACTAAGCCTTTACCTTTTTATTTTTTTCAGCACTTTATTTTTAAAGTTAATAACGAAAGTACATGTTTGATGTATTTGTTTACGGCTTCAATTTTAACGTTTTGCTTCTTCACGTGGCTGTGATCTCGGGAGAATCTCCAGGTGCGCCTTCAACGTCCTTATTTGCATCCATGACGGGAATTGATTAAGATGTGTAATTATATTTGTCGCATGTGAGAACTTTATTTTCTTCATTTGTCAACAAAATGCCTTGTCGAGAAAAAAATATGGGACGAGATGAAGAGGCTCTTTGTTGATCGGATACCGCTCGGTATTGTTAAACATCGCTCAACCAGTAGAATTAATATTTATGATCGCCTAATTCGTTCATTGAAACATTTTTCATTCAGTAAATTGGCATGATCGAATCCAACCCACGAACAGAAAGATGTCCGAACAACTTGATGTATATTAGAATAACCTTATAGACCCGCCAATACCTGGCCATGCAAAACCTCACAAGTATGCTACATTTAAAAAAAAATATTCATTACGTAGATTCAGTGCAGCAATCTTTCTTTTATAAATAATAAATGTCCAATAATTGTGAAACGTTGTGAAGCAACTGAGCATTTCGGTATAAGCACTTTGTTACAGGCATTTTCTTGTAAGAATTTCGTTATTAAAGGGAAACTGAAGCGCTTCTGTATTTGAGTAAAACCATTTAAATCGTCATCATTTGGTCTCCAGGACCACGAATACCGAGATTACACCTGGCAAGCTTTCAATTGCACACGCTGCCCACACGAGCGACACGCCCCTGGCGGCCATAATATGACGGAACGACTAATCGGATGTTTTTCATGTTTGCCAGCGTTTAGTTACATTTTCGGGAAAAACGAACGTGATGTTCAGATTTTCAGGATAAAAGTGCTCTAAAATTCACGTCCCTTTTTTTTTCCAACAACCTTTTTAGCGTTTTTATTAGCACTTGGTTATATATACTTCGTACTATGTATTTTCTCATTAAAATTTCCTGACCACAATGTCGTTATAAACAATTCGTTGTAAACACTACGTCATACGCATTTAGTTATAACAGTTTGTTTTAAATTGTTAGGTATGAACATTTTGCTATAAACATTTTTCATAAACATTTTGCTATAAACATTTTTCATGAATATTGTGCTATGAGCGTTTTCTTATAAACATGTGGTTATAAATATTTCGTTATTGGCATTCCGTTACGAACATTGTGTTATAAGAATTTTGTCATACATAGTTCGCTATAGTAGTTATTGTAAATAAATTGGATATCACCTGAAATTGAGCGTAACTCGCTTCCACAAGGCGTGTGGTTGCCGCTTAAAAAAATCACCTTGTCCAAGATTTCAGTTGAAAGCAAATTTATTCTTACGTAAATCTTTTTCACCCTGGGAATTTCTCGGCTATAAGCATTTCCTTAAAGTATACATTATAAACGATGTTTTACCCACTTTCCTATTGATTATCGGTTTCATGCATCTAATTAATCACTAAGATCCGAACGCCGAACATTATTCCGACCAATTCAACTAAGAGGAAATGAAAATACGATGGCCTGTACGAAATTTATTTATTTTGCCAATACGGTAGGTGTATATTAAAGTTAATATTAATTCAGGCGTCGAACGTATAATGTTCCCCTTCAGAAAAACCTGGGCCAGTAAACTCATTATAGATCGTTGTATTTTTCGACGTTTATTTATAAGAAACTTCAACAAATGTTTCTTCAGTGTTTTTTTTTTTAATATCTGTGTGTTTCAACGCTTTGTTTCAGACGGATGCTAGAAACGATGATTATCGGTGAATCAATTTCGTAAAGAAACTAGAGCTCACGTCTATACTCAGTTTCACTTTACGATGGGCTAGGGAGGACGCCACATGCCATCGAAGCAAATTTGTAGCGCGGACGGTGTCGCGTGTAGTTCCAGTTGGGGGAGCGACGCGGAGATCGTAAGGAAACAAGCTACGAACTATGGATTGGCTCGTGTAGCTTGTAGCCTTCATCGCGGTACATTGTAAGGTGAAACAGAGTATAAAGGGAAGTGCTCTGACTTTGCTGCAGAAGTTTTGCTGCAGCAAAGTTCTTGCTGCAGCAAAAACTTTGCTGCAGCAAACATCTCCGAGAAGTTTTTGCTGCAGCAAAACTTCCCGGTGTGCAATGTCCTTCAATTTTAATCTTCTAATTTTTTTTTTTTTTTATTTTGACATTAAGGAATGTTTATCAGTGTTTGGGGTTCTAACCGGTCCTGGTGTATTTTGACACCAACGAACATTTATCGGTGTTTTCAAGTTTCAACCAATGTTGTAATTTCGACACCGTTTTTTTTTGTAAAGTATATTGCCTATTTATATAAGAAGTAAATTTTAATGGTTCCGGACAGCTTCATTTTTGTCTCGTGTTTTCGCATTAATATTATTGTTCCAGATTTTATGTCATCGCCCGTTTGCGGTACTGGAGTCGCATAAACAAAAACGGGTGCCGAAACAGCAGTCAGTTTTGTTGCACACCTTTTTATTTCGCTCAACTTTGTACTTTTTTTTAATATACACTAAAACTTGGAAGCTCTGTTTACAAAAACAAAGCGTGAGAGTCCCTGCAATTGCCCCAATTTTGAGCTACTTCTTTCAACAATAAAATAAATAAATACACGAGGCTTTTCAATTTATCCTCGACGTTCGTTTCCATCAATCCTCAGAATATTCAAGAGCTGGAAAAAAACCGAGCGTCGAAATCAGACACTTCATTTCATTCTTCAGTTCCAAATCTTATTTTTGCTTTACTCGCTATGGTTTGATAGATGGTGGGCTTAGTAAGATGGCTTCTCTCATCTCTTCTCGAATCTTGAGACTCAATTCGGTATCAAGTAACGGGTAGCCATGAACGTTTTACCGCTTCATTTTATAATACTTTATAATACTTCAAAAATATATATATATATATTTATTTTTAGTTTTTGGGGTGGACAGAAGAGGTGACATTAGAAATATAATGCTAAGTATGATGAAATGGAAAGACGCGCCCGATATAGACGTTGGGAAGGCAAAGGAAATGGTTTTGTGTATGTTTATACAGCCAGAAGTTAGTCTGCCTTATTGGGTGACTGGTGTCTCAGCTGTAGATGAGCAATTTAGCCAGTGCGGTATTACCGCTAGCCTGGGGTCTTTAACCGGGAAGGACTTTGAGAATAGCATTTATGAAAGTTTCGTTTTTCATCTCTTTTTTTCTCTTTCTGAAAATTGGGCATCTCTGACAGTTCTTCAGTCATTCGAGGTCCGAGTAAGAATACGTAATCTCTCACTGAATATATTAAAATGTTTGTAGTATTCTATATTCAAATTATTTGTAAGCCGATCCGAGTTGGTAGCACGTTTTCTCACACGCAAGGGGTTGGGGTTCGATACCAGGTAAACTTTCCCGTTTTGCGTTTTTCTAGCTGTCGGTAGTATCCTAATATATTTAACCAGTAATACAAATATCCAATCCTGCCAGGAATCAAACGTTAATCATTTGAGCATTCGGCCATTCGAGTGAGATGGAAGCACGCCGTTTGTGACTTTTATGCTTATGCATCTCCTGTTGCGGGTCGTGCATGCTTTAGGTTGTCTTTCCCCGCGTGTAACGGTTTTTCGTCACGCCCGAGCGTAACGTCTTATGTGAACGCCTTTCGAAGTCATCTCCGAATAAAAAAGAATGTCCTAAAGAATTCAGCTCCAGTGCGTTTACGGAACATCCCTCGACGACCACGGAATTTTGGACGTTTAAAAAGCGGTCCATTCCTAGCTTGAAGCCTGTCACGACGCTGTATTAGTTTTTTTTATGTTAGTGATTTGATGGATTGGAATATTTTAGTGATCATTCTTTTTTCTCTTCGCGTGTTTCTGAATTTGCCACTCGACGGATAAAGGGCTCGACGCTCCAACACAAATCACCACCTCGAGTCAGCACCGAGTGATGGCGTTGCAGTTTTAAAGAATAAACAAAGTTGCCACACTCCACAACTTGTGTCAACGCTTTAAGTTTCGTGTCGGTAACACGCGCGCTTTTTTCGTTTCTTTTTTTTTAGGTTATTTTGTATTTATTGCAATATTACTCTGCTTCGGCCAAAGAAACAAGCCGACAAGTGAATGATCAAGACCCAAATGTACTCCGTGAGTAGTTTATCTATATGTACATATAGATGTGTGGGCATATTTGGCGCTCAAGGCTGCCCATACTACACATAAAAAGAAAAACAAAAAAACTTCAATTTCAAGTTACAGAAATTCACGTTTATATGATTTTTTTTCTCTCGAATTTTGCGGTAAAACGTTTGTTCTTTTTTCGGCTACTTTTAGGTAAGCGAACGTTTAGCATAAACCTAAACTTCGAGATCAACTTCGGGAAAACTGATTGCCTTCCGGGCTTTTTTTCATATTTTTGTTTTCCTCTCGTATGTGTCGGAATATTGCGGCTGCGTTTATTATAAGACTTGAGCAGGTATACTACGTTCAACAAGCTTATGCGGCAGTCGGGCGCGTAATTATTCCCGTCTCAGCCCTGCGAAAGTTTCATTTTTGTTTTATTTCTTCGGAAGATGTTTGCAATATTGTTTATGCAAATTGCGACTCTCTATTAACGGGCACAACTTTCCCGCCACAACCTTTAGAAACTTCGGTGCGTCTAAACTTACCCGTGGTCCGTCTAAACTTACCTGCATATATCGAAGCCAATCGCTTCGATATATGTGGAGCACAAGTTCGTCTGCTGCTTGCAGAGGGGTCGCGATGATCTCAGAATGCCGAGCTCTGATTGGCTGATTGAAAGGATAGTGGGTACAGACCTCAAGGCATCTAGCAGCGAGGTCTACCCACTATCCTTTCAATCAGAGCCAATCAGAGCTCGGCGTCGTTCTGACGTCATCGCAACTCCTGCACAAAAAGCAGACGACTTGCTCCTTGCATTGAAGTAGCTCGGCTAAAGAAGCTAGAAATAGGTTTCAACCTGAGAAAAAGAATATACCGTCTGTGATGTCGCACTTACGACTTAAGGACGCGAAACCAGATGCTAAGTGTCGCAGCGCAGACGGTTTTATTTTTGTCTAAAAATATTTTCAGCCGTACCTTTCGCCGAGCTCCAACTGAATGTCTAAAAAATAACTTTAAAAAAATATTTTTGCCGCCACAAAAATTTTTAAACAACTCCGTATCGCCGATCGATCATTCTCCGCTCAAACGTAGCACTAAGCGGTCCGAACCGCATGCCAAAGTTTCAAGACTAGCCCTCATTTTATTCTAAATTTATTAGTGATTGCCTGAAAAATTGCAATGCTGAAAATGGCGACCTACGAAGCTCTCGAAGACATCCAGGAATGGAACCAGTTACTGAAAATGGGCGAAAAAAGGGCCCCATTTTTTTTCCTTCAAATTTTTACACAATTATTTGTTACTTTTGAATAAGATAACGGTTATTTACGAAGCTACGGCGTTTGGTTCTGACCGCTCGGGCTACATTTGGCCAGAGAATGACCCTTTGATGATGCAGTTTATTTTTTCTCTAAAAAGCGCTACCTTAATATCCTAAAATACCCCACCCCTAATAGAGAACCCACCCTTGTGTTTGGCTTGATTTGCTATTTTCTTTTAAACGCCGAAAGGTAGCCCACTCCTAGTAGTGTGATAAGCTCGACGTAAAATGCAGCTAGTTAGCTATGAGCGAGCATTGCTGACTGGGAAGTACAGCCATTTGTGCTTTACCCTCCCTCGCCGCGATAGCAAGTTTGGCATGAAAACATTGATCTATAAAATAGAGTTCCTTAATCCTAAACAGAGAGTTAGCCCACTCCTTATTTTCGACCGAATTGCTCTCAATCTTCAGGTGGGCTACCTCTCAGAATATTACGTACGGTATACTTTTTATTATAATTATTATTATCTTTTTAGGGGAACAGGATGCAGAGGATACCCCAAGTCACCAGTCTCAATCTAAAATAAACCGTAAAAATCGACACCTGCACGTAGCGATCTAAACTTGTCGTCAAAGATGTTTTTCACATGTCAATTTTTGCTTGTAAAAATACAAAACGTAGCTCTCTTTTGAAAGAAAAAAAAGTGGGGCCAAGAAATTTGCCAGGGCCAACGGCGCGTGGCGACGCAGATGACCAAGTCGAGTTTGTCTTTAGTATTGATAGATGGCGCTACCTCCTTTTCGAGACCGATCGCGACCACCGTAGTTTATTCAAATCTTTTTGTAATGCACCTTTGGTTAAAAAATAAATGCGGACAATAAAAGCAAAATTTGAAGGAAAAAGTATCGAGGTACATCCAAGCACTTCTTATGAGTTGTGAATTTGAAAGCATGCATGTCGTTGTACCCAGCTCTGGTTGTACCGCTTCCTTAATTTTTTTTTCTTTATTTGTTTTGCGGATAATTTTCCGCATGGGGGCAGAGATAAAGGCACAAGTGCCTGACGGAGCCTCTACCCCCCAACAGTTCAGCCGTGGCAAAAAAGATAAAATGTCATATACGACAACAATGCAACAAAGAAGAAAATACACACTCTCGAAGCCGCAGTCACAGGATCGCACAAGCCAGGCAAAGCGGACTATCAATCACAACAAAACAACAAGGCAACAAATCAGAGCGAAGATTAGATTACACACAGGCAATCAGCTGAAATAGTAAAAACCACTTTCGTGACACATCGATTAACGTTAGACATCAGCAAAGTGATGCATGCTGTACGCAAAAAAAACAAAAAAAACAACAACAAATAAATGTACATTCAGGTGGGTCACTAATATAAACTTTGGCCAAGAGAAAAGATTGGTCTAACTTCATACACATAGAGATCACGAATAAGGTAAGCTCAGAAACTAGAAATGGAAAGAAAACTGCACAATGAAAATGTAATAGCACCACCAACCAGAAGCGTTCTCCATTTACTTTTGAATTTATAAAAAGTAGCGCTATAGTCTATGTTCATATCTGTGTTGTTTAGGATTTTAATTATTTGAAAAGCTAGAGTTTGTCGGCCGTAATTTGTTCTTATGGTGGGCATTTTTATCTTTGGATCTCGGAGCGTATATGCGCTCACGCTATTTGTTGAGGTGGTGTGCAGTTCGTTCTTCTGTAATACGTCTGCGTTGTACTTGCGTGGACGGGCAGGCTGTGTCACTGCCGAGGTGGCAGGCGCCGACCATGTGGATGCTTGAGGCGGCGCCATGTTCGTCGGCGACGAGACGAGCAGAAGTCGCCGAGCGCGCGCCACCGTGTCCGTTCCACCGGCGCGGGGCCCGTAGCGCCATGGGGTTGCGCCGCTTCGGTTTACCGGCGCGCGGGCGGCACGGGCCAGCAGCGCCATGGGGTGGCCTTCCTTGAAACTGACGCGCGCCGGCCAATGGGAGCTTCGTCCCTTGAAAATATGAAAAGCGCCAGCCAATGAGATTCCAATGGCAATCTATTCGATTTCGGCTTCACTACGCTCCACTGGGAGAAGGGAAACTATAGTCGGTGACAGGTCAAGAACAATTGACCCCTCCTCTTTCCACTTTAGTAAGGGAGCAGGAAGGAGGCGACCTCCCACCGTTCACTCCGCTGAAGTGGAAAAGGTGGGAGCTGACTATAGATACCGTTTGACAGATCGCGGCTTCACTGGGAGGAGCTTGATAGCGTTCGGCACGGCTTCGAAGCTCGCTCCATGGGACAGTTAATGCTTTTGCATTAAAAAACGCGTTTGCATAACGACGGCGCTTTTGCTGCCAACGGATGTCATCTGCGCTGTCGTATGTTTTCTTTCGCTGGTCGGCTACACTATCGGACGCTGCTCCCGACGCCATCTATAAACACGCGCGCCAAACGCACCCCGCTACTCGAGTCGGTCGTCTGCGTCAGCCGTCCGCCATTGAGCCTGGCAAGTTTCTTGGCCCTATATTTTTACAGAAAAGGTGCTACTCTTTGTAATTTTGCAAGAAAAACCGACCTGTGAAATACACCTTTGACGAAAAGTTTAGATCGCTACATGCAGGCCTCGATTTTTACGGTCCACTTTAGATCGAGCCTGGTGACTTGGGACACCCTATATAGTGCAACAACTGGCTCTTCCGAGAGATTTGCGGGACAGTAGAACCACCGGATTTGTTAAGCCGCCGTCACGATGTCGATACACCACACAAAAGGCAGTCGACAGACCTTTTCATGCGCAATTCTTCCTCGTGTCACCTTGGGCATACAAAAACTCTCTACAGACAGGTTCGAAGCGCGCATGCGCATGAAGCAAACATGATTCGCACATGCTTCAGGCGTGTCGGCGAATATTTTAACCTGAAACGTTTTTTTGGGCTGGTTGCTCTGGATTTCCTGAAGGCGCATTTCGTGAAACCGTGGCCCAACTGAAGTCATGTCACGTCACGGCCGTGACTGACATGACTTAGTTTCTCCGCTAGATTTAGCGGGGAAATTGACGTCACGTGACCTTTACCCAAATTCAGTTTCCCCGCTGGAGTTACCGAGAAAATTGGCAAGATGTGATCGGATGTCTCGCGAAGATAGGAGGCTTCGCGTATTCGACACAATTGCCTAACAATTATTTTTTCTTTTTTTTGTTTCGTGTTTTTAGCGAACACCACGTTTTTTGCGGATGTGGGAACAGTGTGAATTTATTATAAGAGTTCGGGGAGTTTCGAGTTTGCGGGAAGGGGTTTAGGCTGTGGCGTGATTTATACACTAGGGCATTGTCCCGGTGCACTGGCGTGGCTTAAAGGAACCCTCGGTAGCATAAGCTGGCCGAATAATAATCCCTGATTTTATTTTTGAGTGAATCTTGCGTTCGAATAACCTTAACGTTCCTATAGGTATCTATATGTTGAGGCGGAAACAAAACTTGTTTTGTGTGTGTGGGGTGTGTGTGGGGACGGGGGGGGGGGGGGGCTAATTAGACGCTGGAAATTTTGCGAGGGTTTATCGCAAAATCAGTTAGGTCTATCCAAGAAAAATTATTAAGGCACGCGCGCGCCTGCAAAGGGCTCCCTTTTGTACGGCGAGAATTTGATGGCGATAATTGTGCCTTTCACCAGCGAGATTTTCTTTGTCGAATTAATAAATAATCCTTCCAAAGCTCGAGTTTTTTTGTTGTTTTTTTTAGCCGCTTAATACGCAGGGCAGCATAAGCGGTTTAGAATATAAGGGGAGTGAGTCTGAAACTTAATTATCGGTACAATGTTTTAAAATCCACAATTTACTATATTATACTTCCGAAAAAAAAAACTGAACCTAAAGAAAAGGTAGTACCCTAATGAATCACGTGTGTCAAAAAAAATATTTTCCTCTAAAATAATGGCGTGCTATTTACGTCGGGAGGCATATGTCGAGATAAGAGTAATTCCAAAACATGATTTTTTAAAAAATTATTATTCTATGTCGACCACAATATTGAAGCATGATATGAAATCGCTCCTAGCTCAAAATGAGTTTCAGCACGTAAACATAACCTTGTCTCTAAGAAGTTTTTTTTTTTTTTTACATACGGTGTTATGCCAACACATGCATACATACTACACTGCCTAGCGTAGCAAAGGCAGTGCTAACATACAGAATGTCATGTTAGTGTGGAGCAGCTGCGTGCCCACGTCAGTAATGGACGGCGCAAATGTTAGCCGGGTGCCATATTCTGCGGTGCATTAAAAATGCGACTTTCTCGCAGTATGTTGGAGTGTGATACGCAGCAGGCGTAGCGCGCGGAAAACTGAACACTCGTAAAACGCGGCAGCGCCGAGCAGAGTTCTGGCGCAAGCTCGCGGACACAAAAAACAAGAACCAAAGAAAACAACAAAAACACTCGAACATACCTTAACTCATTGCCGCCGTTGCGGTAAAGTGGGCACGTCTAACAGAGCGTCTGCTTTTTCTCTTTGTTTTTTGTTGCTCTCTTTTGCGCTCTTTCTTTGTGGTTGCCTGAATCGCGCTCGTTTCGCGGACCAGAGCACCACTGTATGCATGAACACGTGCATACAGTGGTGCACGTGTTCCTGCACCAGTGGAGTTTTCCGTGGAATTTTCCTTCCTCCGGCGCGTAACACGGACGTACTCGTGGAAGACAAATGGCTGGCACTGGAGTCTAATCAGTGAGGAGACGAGCTCCACGTCAACGATCGGCTGACTGTCGGCTTTTCCACTTCCGTCTGTGGTTGGTTGACGGAAATGGTTAGGCACCAGCCATGTAATCACATCCTGAGTAAAAAAATGGGGGAAGGGGAGGGAAGGTGTCGTTCTGTGTCACTTTAAGACTGCAACACATGTACAAGAAATGAAACTAACATCGGATGAGAATATTAGATTCAGGAAATAGCTTTACACCATCTCTCGAGAAGTGAACCCGTATAAAAATTATCAACGAGTTTCAATTGAGTTTATAATGTATTCTTATAGAGTACTTTAGAAACTCAATTGAGCGTCATTTATAATTTGTGTAAGGGAAACGCCTAAAGTATAAATCGCAAAAATGATTTTCAACATTATCAAGGTCGCAGTTTCGGTACAATAAATACCTTCGTTTTCCTAAATAGCTTGAACCGAGTTTCTCGTCTTTCAATATTAGCTTACATATTCAAAAGACACGTGCAAAATACCAGCGAAAAATCGGTGCAAAAAAAAATTCGCGGCATGAAACAATAGTTGCACGTGATTTCTTTCAAACGAACCACGCGAGTTGGGATTTATCATGCAGAAATTACAAAGAGTTCTTTAACAAAACCCCATCTACGCACTTTACTCACAAAAAATACCCTCGTTTTTTTTTCTTCTTTTTATTTAGAATTTGATAAAACAATTTTTGTACTTTTTGAATTTCATGCGATCTCCGGTTGGCTTTACTTAAAAAAACGAGCAAAAGTAAGCCGTCTGATTCAAGTAGGCCTCGCCATACACCGACACGCGGAACTGGCGTCATGTTGTTACGGTGGCGCTGTTGTCGCCACGGCTCATGCGCTGAGCCCACACCTGGTATGAGCAAATGCCGACTTGCTCATTAACAGCGTGTCGGAAGACGTCTTTCTCTGGGATGAGATACAGACTTGTACGGTACTCCTTAAAAGTAATCAAATCACTTCTAATCGATTACTTTTTGAGTAATTTTGTAATCGCTGCAATACATTCGTTAGGGAGTGATCGCAAGAGTAATTTGAATATATTCAGTGGTAATAAAATTACTTATTACCGTTACTATATCTTTACCCTCCCCTTTTTTGATGGAGTCCTTGGTTTCTACATGGTTTCCAACTAAGAAATCCTCGAACTAAGCCTCCGACAAGACGATGGATTTCCCAAATTGGTGGATTAAAAAGACAAGTAGTTTAATATTCGGTTATTTTAACTTAGCAATACAAAAAATCCATTTTAAACCATGCAAAAAAAATTTTTTTTCAACAATCTGTAGTAATCGAAACTGTAACTGTTACTTTTTTAAGTAACGGCAAATTACTTTTCTTCTCAAGTAATCAATATTGATACTTTTTGACCAAGGGCAATTGTATACTCGTTTGTGATTACTTTTTTTCTAGTAACGAGCACAAGACTGGACGGGGATTAAGGTCACAATTTAATTGGCTGTCGGGACGTGCAAATAGCCGGCTATTTTTTTAACATCTTTTTTTCTTAGTTGAAACTTTTCGCACACAGATTTTACTCAACTAATAAAAAGCGCGATTCAAAAGTGTGCGTGTCTAAGTACCCGGACATTGAAAACGTGCGCCCAATTTCGGTCGCGCCTCCGGGTAACTCGAATTAAACATTCGTCCGACTCAAATCGAGAGTAAAATTGGAACAAACAAAAAATGGTTGTTTCAGACTCGGCAAACGGAGGAAGGTGGAGAGAAAGCGGCTAACACGCCTACCACACTACCAACTGGTCGTCCCCGCGTACAACACTAACCCCTAACCAACATTCCAAAACTCCATCGTCGATTTGGCTGCGCGAGGTAACGAGTTGGCGTAGCGACCGCTATCGTACGAAACTAACTCCTTTTCCGACTGCGTTTCAACGGCCGGCTCGTGTGGGCGTCGACGTGTACCAATTATAGCTTCGGCCGCCAGAAATGCTCCAACTTTCAATCTGTGTCTGTGCTTGTTTGTGTGTTTCTTTTTTGCTCTTTTATGCTTTGTGTGAAAGTGCTGGGAATAGAGCGAGCGCCGAGTTCAGAAGTAGTTCTTGAACTAGTGGATCGGAAAGTTTTGAACGGGCGGGGGTGGGGGGGGGGGGGGGGGGGAGAAAGTTTTCTCGCGTAATTATGTTCTCTGGGACTGCAATAAAACTCCGAACTTTTTTTTTGTGTGTGAGTTTTTATTTTTGGCACAGGCTTTATTAAATGAATTTCAACCCACTTCATTTAAAAGGGGACAATTTCTTCGGCTCCAATGAGATGCAGTAATATGTTCGTTCGATAACTTTCGAAATGTAACACGCTTTTTAATACAACTCCATCATTCCAAAGATTGTCCCGTCGTCCATGCATTTTTTTGCGACATTTAGCAGTGCAATAAACGTCACGTCACATGACGACACGTGACCTGGCCGCCCCGGTGGCTGCGAGGCAAAGTTCCGGCCTACGGATCCCCAGGTAGCGGGTTCGAATCCCCGCCGTAATGACCCCAATTGACGGAGGCTTGTTGCGGTAAAAAAAGGCTACTTGTAACCTGTCTTCCCCCCCCCCCCCCCCCCCCCCGGGCCCTTTTTCCCAACAATTGTTTCTTTCTGTATTTATTAAAGAAATAAGCAATCACTCCCGGAAACGACTGCTTAATGAATTCTAAACAAATTTAAGGGATCGCTCCCTAAATACCCTGAGAGCAGATAAAGGTTGCTGCCAATTTCCTTCTCATTCTCCTTTCCTTTGGACGATCATAGTTCGATTTGAGTAAAGAAATGAGCCCGGAACTTTTTTCTACACTCTCGTTGCAGTCAGCCAGTGATCCTCCGCGACATGCAAATAGTTCTCCACCATAATATAATAAAGCGGTATGTCTGTTCCTTTTTCTCTCTGTATTTTATTTTCCTAAGTTCAGCTGGCCCTATTATAGTATTATGCACCAACAAGCTCAACTAAAGCCCGTTATTAAGTTCTTCACCAAGGCGCACGTCGCGCTGACATCACATCATTCGTCATGGCTACTGTTTTATCTTAATTGTTGGGCGGACCGATTTGATACCGTGGTTGCTACGTGGGAGTGTTCACTCGGCGCATTCTTAACTTGTATTCGACTTCGCACAAGGCCCCTTGTGATGAAAAAAAATGTATGAATACAAAGTTCGTGGGCGTTCTTTTGTTTTTGTTTTCTATTACATTTTATTATAATTCGGTCACTCAAATATTTTTTTATAAATATAAAATTCACCGTTCGTGAATTTCAAAACTCTTCTCCGTATTCATAAGGTTGCAGTCCCGCTGCTCGTATATCATACACAAAGACAGTCTGGAGTTTCTCCACGGAGTTTCTTCGCAGGAGTTTCTCTGCAGACGTGACAGAATTATCTGCGGACGCGCTTGAAGCATATTTTAAGCACGCTTATTTCAATGGTTCGAACACATCAGCAGACATTTTTCTTTTTAACCCCAAGTGACAGGACAGTCCTAAAATAATTGCCAGCGACCTTTGCCTTCAAAGTTCTACAGTGCACGAAATGCATTAAAGAGAATTAGTGAGGAAACGGTTGTGTCAGTGCATATCCATTTCCCCGCTAAATTTAGCTGGGAAACTGAATGGTTGTACAGGTGACGACAGGTCGCGTGACTTTGATGCGCGTCAACACCCTTTTAAACTTTGATGCGCGTCAACACACTTTTAAAATCAAACGCGCAAACAAAAACCGCCAATATCGGGTTCGCTTTAACAGCGTCGCGATGTGTACGCGAGCGCCCCTTTATGTCGCTCCGTGAAGTTTGTATAGAGCTCCGACCAGTCCGTAGTTTTCACATCGCTTGACAGGACCTGTTTTCTACTTCTGTCGTTTGCTCGAGCCTTTTCAGCTCTCGAGCGCGAGTCGGTTTCGCAAAAGGTTGACTGGTAATGACAGGCAAGCGGGGGAACCTCGAACAATGGTTCTCCGCGAAGCCGGGCTGCCTTTTATAGCCACTTCACCTCCGAGCTTGCAGTGCGGAGGGAGTTGTGCGCTCATTGCGCCCTTCCCTTTCTCATCACCCGACTCCGCTCTCTTTGCGCGTGTACATGGGCGAGGCAACACCTCCTGGAAAAGAAGGCCTAAATGCAGACTTTCCTGCGTCACCAAAGAAGAGCCACCGTAGGCCACAGATTGGACACGACCACGACGTCACCGTTTGGCTAGGAGTCGTGTTCAATCGGGGAAAGCGCGACACGTAGTCGAACGTTGACGACGTAGTCGTGTCCAATCTGTGGCCTACCTTGGCCTTCTTTAGTGACGCAGAAAAATTCAGCACTTAGGCCTTCTTATCTAGAAGGCGTTGGACGAGGGCGTGGACATGTGGCGAAACAACGTATGGCTAGTCCAGCCAGTGTGAACTGTCTGCTGTCGCCAGTCAAAAACAGTTGCAGGTTTCCCACTCGTAAATGAGGCAGTGAAATTCCTTCAACTTCGCAGTGGAAGGAGGGGAGACATCTGAATCCTTCGAAAAGGGCGCTTGCATGCGCCACCTAGCCGGTGTGGATGTATGCATTGATGAATGCAGATGGCTGAACCCTTTCAAATTGTGCGGCAGCATGCGCCACGTAGCCGATGTAAATGGATGTGTAGATCTATGAATGCAGACGGCCGAACCCCTTAAACTGGGAGGTGGTTCGCGCCACCTGACGAGTGTTTTAATAACTGTTAATTTTTACCTAGTATACGAAACACTTATGCTGGGCCCTTTATTAGTAATAGTGCTAAGCATTCTTACCTGTATGACAAAATCGCGTTTTCACAACCGGGGTCGAGCACATTCCGTCCAAGCGGATAAACAGAAAAAAAAGGTAGTATTTATTCCAGCCTTGATTTATGCCATTAGCCGGATGCCCTCTGCTTGGTTATCTTGACCTTACCAACGTCTATATTTCTCTCACTGTCACTAAGCCCCAATTCCTGTACTGAATCAGTCTTGGTCTGGCTTTCGGCGGCTGCAGGGTGAAGCCTCTTACAAGTGAATGTTTGCAAACAAGGCGACCCTATCTAGTGGTGTAACCGTGAAGCGTATTAGTGAGAAATCTCTAGCTTACCGGTGTGTACAGGAAGAAACTGCGCGACCTGGAGGCTAAAGCGGCCACCAGAGCCGTGAAAAAATAGCATGCACGTGGTTGAAGTAGTGAATATTTCGTTCAGGTCTGGCGCTTGGGCGGATGAACTCCAAAATATGAGTGGCTGTTATTTTCCAAATGAACGAACAAGATGATCTAGTGACGAAAATTAGTTTAGTGTGTCTAGTGAACATATAAGAACATATGACTAAGTGCACCTTATGTAAACTATATAACTTCTGATGTTTATCGGACAAATTGCATACGAAAACTTTCTTCTTTTTTTCATTAGGGCAAAACTGTATTTTAAAAAAAGCCTAAGAAAAAACTTACAGGTGTTGTTGGGTCGGTGTTGCATTTGTACCTCTTGTCTGCGTCCCTGGTCCCATGAATTTTCCAGCATGACCAAATATCATCAGCTCGACTTCATTACGACTGTTATTTCGAAAGAAAGTACTATTGAAAAACAAAAAAAATATGCACTATATATTTGTTCAACGAACATATTGCAACGTAGATAAATTATATGAGGCACATATAAGGTGAATACGTTTTTACATAATTTATATACTTTCGTATGTTTATTAAAACAATCATATAATTTGTTTTCACTTGGGGAAGTATTCCTTTGCTACTTTAAAAAGGAAAATTTTTCCTTTCTCAAGAATATATTACAATTTCAAATTTTTTTGAGCCACTGAAGGCTTCCCACAAAGAGGGGGTACATTTTTCGCTTATTTTTTGCCTGCCCAGTGGATTCAAACTAAGTTCCCAACAAAATTTGTTTGTTTAATTTGTTCACTTGTATATTCATGTACCCTCAAGGTACAGCTACAATGCGTTACAAAGATACTAAAAACGAAAAATAACGCGGAGGAAATTAGAATGGCGATGGTACAAAACGACCGACCTTGTACAATTCTATATTAAGTGTTTCTTCTTTTTTGTCACATTTTATTACCATGCCATTGGTTATTGCAAACCGGTTAACCGTTTACTGTACAAAATGACTTATTTTTTAACACCACTTTCCTCTCGAGCGCTTTTTTGTTTTTGTTTTTTGTTGCATGGTGTTTTAGGACACACCGATGCTGGGGACCTTACAAATAAAGGCAGTACTGAGTGGTAAAAGCTCAAAACTGGTTGGGAACACTGAGGCCTCCATTGCCTACGTCCAACACCTCCAGGGGCGCGGTGGTGGGCCTTGCACGATTGGGCCAATGCTCGCCATGACATCTCTAGCAGACTTCTACGGCACTTATTGCAAGCAATCAAATTACTTGTAATCCACTACTTTTGGAGTAATTTTGTAGTCGTTTGAATACATGTCTTAAGAAGATAATCACAAAAATAATCTAATTACTCTTGAAAGTACTAAAATTACTTCTAATCGCTAAAAAAATTCTCTTACCTTTCTAATGGCGCCATTTTTTTAAAGCTTTTTACCAAGAAGTTCTCGAACAGTCTCCGGCAGGAGAATGGTTTACCAAATTGGTGGATTAAGGTGTTAAGTAGTCTATAAATCATAACTCTGTGATCTCAATCGAAATCGCCATTTTCATCATTTTACAAATCATCGTTCAAAACCAAATCAAATTTAAAAAACAAATCAAATCAAAACCAAATAAAAAAATAGAAACCATATCATCATTCTAAAATGCTGAATAAATTGAACATGTAATGGTTACCTTTTCAAGTAACGGCCAATTACGCTTCTTTTCGAGTAATGTAATTAAATTTGTTTAAACAAAACTAATTTTTTGGGGGTGGGGGGGGGGGCTATTTTTCTCTGGATGTATAGTCCCCAGGGGCAAATTCGGAGTCAAAAATAAAACTTTCTAAGATGGTCCGCCCCCAGTGCATAGTCCGAACGCCGTGCATAGTAAGCAGCTCGTGCTAGTCGGTGCACGAAAATCTTTTCATACATGACACACCTTGATAAATGTCTGTTTTCTTAGCTCACAAAAAGGCTTGTATTATACGTAAATCATCATTACCATACTCTTCGATTCGCAAAATCAGTCACGTCTCGTCAAAATGAACCATCTTGAGAAACAAAATTACAATATTGTCCGCACGCGTAGATAGTCCACACAGCCTAAAATTTCACCCTTCAAGCATGTATAGTCCGCGGACTAGAGCCCGAAAAACGCGGTAATCGTAATTATAATCGATTCATTTTTCGAGTAACGTGCCCAAGGCTGGTCTCTAGTAGGATCATTTGCTGCTTTCATCTACAAACATAAGAGTAATGCCCGACTATAAATTTACTTAGTGTTGGTTTAAGAACGCGATGACTCCAAGCTTGCACCCTGCTTTTCAAACACACCACACAACTTGTCGTTCCCAACCGATAGTTCTGATGGTGACGTCACGGGCAGGAACCATAGGAGCGCGCCATCAAAACATCTCGTAGTCAGTAAAACAGCTTTTCCCAAAGCAGTCTATCACACTCCACTGAACGAGTAACTGTATCGTGCACTACTGCTGAAGAGCGGAAAATGTAGGTACAGTTGCAAGCCACTAGCGAAGGATAATACCCGATACTGTCCTGGCCAAAAAGGTAAAGGGTGCGAGAATTAGCCGCTGTAGATGAAAGACAGAGCATTTATGTGCGTGTTTCTTCAGTGACAAACTCCATTCAGATACAGACTTTGCTATCAACCGGAATCCGATTGACACAGAATTCGTTGTATCCGGAATTCGCTATAGACGACATTCTTCGTTCATCGCATCTGATCTCAATATGCAAGACCCTTCGGAAGGAAATCCGTGTCCAAGTGGTCCGTCTCTCCTCTGCTGTATCAGAATCGTTCCGAATTACTGCCCCAGAAGTATATTTGCCAGGACACTTCATTTCCAGCGATTCGCGAAGGCTCGACTGATTTTCTCGGTAACAAGGTCGATAACGTATTCAGCTCACAGGCTCCCGACGGGCGCTTCGAAGCTCCGGAGGATCATTGTGTTTGTCTTCGAGCTTCTGCGCGAAACAGGTTGGGTTTTGTTTACTCCTCTTTTACGAGCTTGGTTTGACTTCTTTCGCAGGCGACTGGGTAAGCTTTATTCACAGTGCTGGTACGAACGCCTGGGCTTTAATCGATGAGCCCATACAAGGACCGTGGTTCAAAAATGGGCCTTTCTTTCAGTTGGGTTTCATGAAATTACGATTTATTAATTTCTAATAAGAAAAGGAAGGGGAGAAATATTACCGCATACATTGGAATATAAGGAGTGCGTCTATAATAAAGCGAAGTTATCGTGTTTTGCACCGTAAATATTCGATATCAATGCGATTACTGCTAGATTTTCACCTTAAGTATAAGTGCTTGCCTTACGTACGTGATTTTCCGGAAAACCTTTGGGCAGTTTTTTGTGACCGTTCTAGCGCATTCTTTGTGCAACAAAATATACTCAGCTCATTCTTTCTACAACAAAATATACTCTAGCGTATTCTTTCTACAAGAAAATATACTAAAACGTGCCTTCCGTTTTTTTAGAAAAAAACATGAAAACACATGCACACAGATTTCTAGAAAAAAAATAGACCCGCAAACTGTCACCATTTTTAGAAAGGAGGTGTCTCGTTTGATTCGCATTTGGTTATGCATCTATGTTGCGTCATCACGCGAAGCTTTCTCCTCCTGTTGCTATGTGGATCGATGCCCGGTCAAGCTGCTCTGTCGATGACAATTCGTGGCATCACGCCGCAGTCCAAATGCGCCGAGCTCTTGACGTGTATTTGAAGACCTCCGGTTTCGAAATGTTCGGTGGCAGACAATCGATCATTCGCCGTCACGTGGCTGCCAGATGCGCGTTGTTAAGACTCGGTTAGGATGCGACAAGGGATTTGACGCGAATTTGTCGAGGTCCGAGATCAAACAGGTTCGACGTTTCCGAACGCTTCACAGGAGTTTCGACAGAAATTTCGACGGGAGTTTCAATTGGAGTTTCAATTGGAGTTTCGATTGGAGTTTCGATTGGAGTTTCGATTGGAGTTTCGATTGGAGTTTCGGGGAGTTTCGACGGGAGTTTCGACGGGAGTTTCGACGGGAGTTTCGACGGGAGTTTCGACGGGAGTTTCCGACGGGAGTTTCCACGGGAGTTTCCACGGGAGTTTCCACGGGAGTTTCCACGGGAGTTTCCGCGGGAGTTTCCGCGGGAGTTTCCGCGGGAGTTTCCGACGGGAGTTTCCACGGGAGTTTCCACGGGAGTTTCACGGGAGTTTCCACGGGAGTTTCCACGGGAGTTTCCACGGGAGTTTCGACTGGAGTTTCGACGGGAGTTTCCACGGGAGTTTCCACGGGAGTGTCCGACGGGAGTGTCCACGGGAGTTTCCACGGGAGTGTCCACGGGAGTTTCCACGGGAGTGTCCACGGGAGTTTCCACGGGAGTGTCCACGGGAGTTTCCACGGGAGTTTCCACGGGAGTTTCGACGGGAGTTCAACTACTATGCGCACGCACGGATATAAAAAAACAAGCTGGCGTTCCTTGGCGGAGAAAGTCATTTTTATTGGGCCTAGTGTTTACATTCAAGCCTAACTAGCACATTAAAAACCTATATGTTAGGTTCTACATTGCGCAAACATTGTTACCTATTTTCTAAAAACATAACATTACTGTCCAAGTTCTTTTTTCTTTTTTTTAGATTTGAGATAGCTGTTTAAGACAGACGACATTGTTTGAAAGCCTAGTCGAATTTCGCCAGAAGGTCGAAAGTTCGCCGTGTCAGTCAAACATCAAAGTTTGGCGTCCATCCTAAGGTTCGACGCTCTAATCGACTGTTAGGATCAAACAAACCTAATGATGTCGCCTCGCTTGAGTGGCCGAGAAAAAATAAATCCGCGCACCTCCTTTGCGTCTCATCGACTCTACACGCAAAAGGGCCTCGATGTTAGTACTCATTCGCCCATGATCAACATTTACACTTCATCACGAGGTTATAGTAAGATATCCCCAGCTGGCTAAAAATTCAGTTGGTATTTAACAGGCTCCTTTGGTGGCTGCTGTGACCGCCTCATGCGCTGGAATGTTTTCCCCCGTGTTTCCGTGCGGTTCTTAGGTTTCGAGCTTCCGCTGTTTTCCCGCGTTTTCGGTTGTGCGTACTTTCGCGCGCTTTTGCCTAGGCGTTTGTGCGAGTACATGTTTCGCGCACCTATCTTGCTTATCCCCGACTCCGCACGCAAAAGCGACCGCAATGCTAGTCCTTCGTTTCCCAGGGTAAAAATTTGTACGATAAGTAAGTAGATCAATTTTCCTTTACCATATTACCAACCAGCTGAACAATTTATTCGTAATTTAACAGCCATCTTGGCTTCTGCGACGCGTTCCAATGATTCACGAAACACACAACCTTGACGCCCCTTCTTTCCAGTTTCTAACTCTTTTGACTAACGTAAGTTCCTCACGCGTTATTTCCAATTCCCAAAACTTTGTGGGTATATTTTTTTCCTGTTTTTCCCGCGCTTTCCAGTATTACCGCGGTTCATAATGTGCGTGTTTCATCACGTTTTCGTTATTATTTTTTTACATGCGTGTGTTTCTAGCGTGTCGAGATCCTGACGAGGCTCCAGTTTGACCAGGATGGACTTTATTTTAGACTACCAACGCAAACTTCCCCAAAAGTTTCGACCTTCGTGCGCGTTCGCGAAAATTGAGATCGAGGTGACGCCACCTGGGGAGGAGAGGGCGCTTTATGACTCCGCCATCCATCGCAAGGTGAAACGAAATTTCGACGTTCGCCAAAACCTGTTCACAAGTCGAACTTGGTCTGATTTCGCTAATAATTCGAAGGTTTCACCGAACCTGTCGAGCTCTCGAGGTTTCGACAAAAGTTCGCCACGTCCCTAGTTTCCGGCCCATTCTCCTCACCCGATAACCCCTAGAAGTCAAGGCCTGCGCGTGACGTCATCTTTAGTGGCATGTCGACCCGCAGCACGGCGGCAAACGTGCCAAAGGTCGCCGAGAGACGCCGCGAAACGCCAGAGGCATCGGTCTTGGCGTCGTCGCTTGAGAGCGTCGCACTCGTCGCGAGATGCTGCAAACAGCACTGTCGACGAAGCCGACGCAAGGCTGGCGTCGCTGCGTAAATCCACCAGTGGACATTAAACATTTAGTTGCCAGTCAGCGCTCGTCCTGTGTTGTGTATTCCTTCTCTTAGTCTACGTTGTTACGCTCTGTTAGACGTACACAATATTCAACTTCCACCAGGGATGACGTTTCGGGGAGGAAAGGCGGCGCGAGCCTTGCCTTTCTAGGTGGTATGGCCTCAGCCCTCCTCGAGGCCTGCACGGAGAAAATACGACGGCCGTAGCTTCGAAGCCGATGCTCTTCCGGGCGAGAGATAAGCCCTGGGGAACTTCCCGAGTGCCGTCCGTGTCCAGAAACGTCCCGACCGCTCGGACACTGTCCGTCTTCGCTTTTGTGTTATCGTTGTTCCGCGGTTGCCCGCGTTTCGCGTCTGCCTGACGTCGTTAGTTACTCTTCGTGAGGTAACTCCCAGTGGGTTCTCTATCTTGAGAGAGCTGTTTATTTGTTTGTTTATTTACTTGTTCTTTTATTTATTTAGCGACGATCAAAGATCGGCTCCCCAGACATTTGTAGGGGCTACTTCGATTTTTATTTTTTATCTTTGGTGCTTGCTTGGCTGCTGATATCTGAAATCCCAAGGCGAGCCAACCTCTCCCCTCTCCCTGTTGCGGTTAGCAGCCATTAAATGTATTTTCTTTATATATATCATTGCCACTTTTATTTCTCCAGAATGAACAAAACATTAGATATATCGTCGCTTCTCACTTCTTCTAACTCTTTAAACCTGCAGTGTTGTTGGACGGGTGCAGTGTTGTTCGATTGCATTCGCTCCTCCAGCGTTGTTCAACTGCATTCGCTCCTATTTGTTTATTTATTATTATTTTCAGTGACCCACCAACAGCTTAAAGCCTCCCTAGTGGTGCACTTATCAATGAGTCAATGAGTAGAAAAATGCTAAACAAAATAAAAGCGAAACGTTAGGAAAAACGAATGTTTTTCCTAGCGAATTTAGTCGAATGATTATGAAGATGATGAAATTTATTACGCAGCGGAGGTATCGTCGACCTAATGGAGAAGGGAACAAGGACGGAAGGGGGTTGGAGCAGAATAAAGAAAATACCTATACACTGCAATCCACTTATAACGAGAATGACAAACCCCAAAACTTCAATCGTTATAACCGATTATCGTTGTATCCGGACAAGAAACTGAGCGTTTTTAGTCTAGAAGCTCTATAAACTGATTGTTATAAGCAGGACATCATTATATGTAATATCTTTAAAAGTGGATGGCACTGTAAAGTCACCGACTTCATGAGAATGGCGGAAACGCCCTTCAGGTTCCCGCCTCCGGCGCGAGTTTCCCAACGTTTGTAACGCTTCGGCGTCTGGTGAGCTTCGAACGTGCACATGCAGCCGAAGCACGACGGAAGGCACTGAGCGCGCGCTGGAAGCCGGCCTTCTGAAGGAGACGTGCCCCGCCGTCCGCGTCGTCTCAGTGGCAAATGTTTGGGTTGTAGACCTCAAAAGAATTAAGGGGCGTTCATGTTTACGTGTGCATCGTTTGAGCTTCGGAGACTAACGTTGAACCATATACTAAAAATATGCAAAAAGCTTTTTTTTTTTAGATTTTGATAATGTTACGCGTTTTTTAGCCTTGACAGTGCGAGGGATTGCCATGGAATACCGGGTTTCTTTTTAGTGTTGAAGGAGGGCATGACACTTCATGATTAGCAACGTCTACTTAACCTTCTTTGCTTATGTGAGCGTTGCTTCAACACCGAATATTGAATTAAATTGCACTATGTATTGTATTAGCATTTCCACGCCTCTATAGATGCTTTGCGGCAGCTGTACATGGGCGCCGCCATAACCAACTTCCAACTTTTGTTTCGTCTTCATACGTTTACTTATGAATATAATAATAATATTAATAATATAATAATCTTTATTTACATCGATTATGATTGGGGGGGGGGGAAGAAGATAAAAAAGCTGCAGTGTGCAGCTTGGCTAGCCCTCGGTCCCTGTTAATGGTCAAGTGCAGCGTGCAGGAAATGCCGATACATAATACAAAAAAGTGATGCACACGAACGGCATGTAGCAACATTTGAAATTTACATTCACGTGAAAAAAAAATTGTTTAACCGATGTGGAAGAGTAGACTGAAGCATATCTGAGAGCCGTAATTCAGATCATCATTACCATACATCAGGCCAGGTTATTCCCATTTTAGGCTCTACTGTGTCCTCCTCCCCAGCATTGGCCTTTTTGTAGGCTCGTCAACGCCCGTTTCAGTGGCTCGGTATCACGGTGGGACGAGAGGTCAGCAATGGCGGATGGAATCTTGCTCGTGTACGAAAAGCGTCTGTGCGATATACAGTTTAACTTACAAGCATCCCAGAGAAAATATTGCTGAAGCCTACTGAAGGAACACTGAACTCCCAAAGAAAACATATTTCTGTGCGCGAGTTTAGTTACTAATTAGAACTATGACGTCCCAAAAAGTCCCCCCTAAAAAAAAGTGGCATGCAGCGTGTTTACAAATTTAGGTGAAGCGTTTAAAGTTACCGCATAAATCGGCTTGGTAACGTATTGCCGTACTATTTACCACAGAGATGCCTGAGGGTGGTGGAAGCATCGCACGATCATTTTAAAGAACCAACTTAACTGGGTAAAACGTTAGAAAAAAGATAACCGATTTTTCTTACACACGGCGCCCGTCCGCTATCCACTCACCCTTTAATTGGTGCAACACCCGGCAGATGGCGGCATCGGCCCTGGTGCAAGCTTACCGCCCGGTCGCGCCAAAAGATGGTGATGTTTTTTAATCAAAACCGGTTCCCGATCAATGAATTATATTAAATAGACGAAAAGCAAATAAGACCGATGGGATCGTCGAGTAATTTCAGCTACATGCTGTCTGTTTTTGGCGCAACCGGGCGGTAAGGTTGCGCCGGGGATGCTGCCACCATCTGTCCGTTGTTGTGCGGGTCAGTGTGTGTGGAAAGCAGACGGGCGTCATAGGCAGGAAAAATCAGTTATCTTTTTCGTTTAACTTAAATTAAGGAAAGTTTGTTCTTTATATTTTTATGCGATGCTTCTATCACCTTCGGGCACCTCTGTGGTAAACCTCAGGGCATTACGTTATCAAGCAGGTTTATGCGGTCATATTAAATGCTTTATCCTGATTCGCGGGCACGCTGTTTGTGTGTACATATATATATAATAGCCAATTTTTCCGGCTTGTTTCACAGCTTTTTTCCGGCTATAAAACGAGCCGGGAACATTGACGCCTACGCATAGAAAGCTCGAACTTTCACCGAATGTGCACTGAGCAGCTGAGTGTGACTGTGTAAAATATTAAGGAGTACCTTTTTTATGTGATACATAAGAACAAAACTCTTGCCAAAGTCAAGGTTGGGCGCGTTCGTAGACGACAGAGTTAGTGACGCTATTCACTTGTGGTGCCACCTCCCGATAGGCACAGCGAGCAGAAAACAAAGTCTGTCGTCTGCTCTCCATTTTGTAACATACGTGCCCTGTACAGGTACTTTAATAATACATTTTGGAGAGTTTAGTGCCCTTTTAAATTGTCAGCTGTAAGTTCCCCATTGAAAATAACCCTTCAGACATGTGTCACTGAACCCCTTAAGCCCTTCAAATTCCTTCAGCCCATCAAACCCCTCAGCTTTTCAAAACTCTTCGGCCCTTCAGGAACTTCAGCCTCTCAGAACTATTCATCCATTCAACCCTTGAGATACCAAAATGAAAGTGAATCATAGACTACATATGCAGCTTAAATTGTCGTTGGAATTTTATTTAAACATATCGTTTTACATGCATGTTGTACGTAACTCGGGAAGATAAGTGGGGGGGGGGGGGGATCGGTGGCCGAGTGGGCTAGCGCACACTAGAGCCACTGAATATGGCAGGCATATACAGTGGCTCTAGCGCACACCAGCTCAGAGCACGTGGAGCGAAAGCTCGCGCTGCAAAACCCAGGGATCCTCGGCTCAATCCCCCACCCCTGCCCCTTTCGATTTGGATGAAAATCGTAAAGGCGTGCGGTCGTGTACCACCACAGCGTGGTGCACGTTAAAGACCCCAAGTTCCCGGTTTTACCGCACTGGCCAAATCGCTCCTCTACAGCTGAGACACGAGACGTCCACTGAGGCAGACTAACTTCCGGCTATTTAAACATACATACAACAATTTGCAGAAAGATAAGAACCAACCTACAAACGAACCCGGGCGCAAGCAGCTGCAGACAGAAGCAGTCGGACCAAATAGCTACAACCGTGTTATTCTCAAAGAATACCGTTTGAGGCACTCACAGTGCCGCTGGGTAAATTCCTGAGACGTGCGGTAGTTCAATTCTTAAAACCGAGAAGGTGCACCACACACACATAGGCACAGACTGCCAGCAGCAGGTTTAGTGAAAACCCCGACCGCTAAACCAACCTCCAACGCTGTTGTCGAGATCCCGAGCACAGTTAGGGTGCCGGCGCGGTTCCATCTTCGGCCTCTTTCTTGCTTGCTTGATGAACACCTGAAGCTGGACGGACAAAGAGGCGCCAGGAACAGGGTACTGCGATTTACTCTCTTATCCGCACGCGGAGCTGCTCTAGAAGACTGATCTCAAGCGCGCGACGGTAGACCGACACTGCGCGTCCGTTCGTTGCGGCAGCCCGATGCAAAATGCCAAAGCGGCTTTCCCGACACATATATCCTGAAGCATGACGTGATCTTTACCATAGACCTGTTAAAGCTATTTTCATGGGTCTCTTGCTTTTCCGAAAAGATTGCGACTGACCCCACAGGCCTCGCAAAAAATTTATGACGAACCTCTTAGACACTTCAAAAATTCTTAAATGGTACTTAGGCCCTTTGAAAACTTCGGCGTACATATCAGACCTCTCAGAAGCTATTGAATGGTACATAAAGACTTTTCAAAAATCCTGATGGGCCCTACAGATGGTTTCTCAGTAGGGCCCTCCTAGTCACACGTTTTACTCAAAACAGCGATTACAGCGCTACCCTCTCTCTCTCTCTCTCTCTCTTTCTCTCTTCAGTGTTAACCTGTTGCACGTTACAGGAGCAAGTATAATTTTACAGAATATTTCCAGTGGTCCGGAGCTTTTTAGAATCTTTGCATACAGATTTATTCCGCGTTTCCTTGCGGGGTTTTGTCTCCCTCTACCATGAACATTTCTTCGCGCGGATACCTGTAGTTGTATTTGTTTTTTCTATTTCTTGGTGTAGGCTGGCACGGCACCACGCTATCGTTTGATTACTCCATATACTAACGCATCACTCACAGCGAATTTTTCGCCTTTTTGGTGTGTAACGAAAAGGGGATGCCGCGGGTGCATCTAAGGAAACAGCTGCCGCATCTCTTAGAAGAGCGATCATATTTTACCAAGTTCGGCTGGGAGGAAAGAATCGCAAAAAGATAAGAGCGTGGCTATCAATCGATATCTGATGTTGCGCCAGAGGCGAGGCGTCGAAAAGAGCATCAAGAATGCTAATTAAGCGGGAAGTTTTGCCCGACACCCGCGGCAGCTGCTGGCCGCGACGAAGCGGGGCTGCGTATATATGGGGTCGTCGAATTTTATCAACTCGCATATTTGCTCTTCTGTCTCGTCCGCGGTTTATTTCACTCTCTTACTTTTGTTGTCATTTGAAAGTGGTTTACTTCCGGTGCACATCTGCCTTCGCTGTATCGTTTTAAGATGCCTTATTTTTTCGTGCTAAATCAACGCTCGCGTTTGACTTTGGTGCGTGAGTTTTCTCATAAAATTGTTTTCATAGCGTTCTTTTTAAACCATTCCAATAATCGCCTTTTGCACGCGACCATCTTTGAAATACCGGACTGTGGAATGTGTCTCCAGTGTGCGTATAGGACCTTTCTTCCGCGAAATATCAGGTACCGGGCGTGCGCCCACAACCTAGCGACTTGGCTTTTCTTTGTTTTTGTTTTTTGCCCGGGTGTCAAGCATTGGGAAGGTGTACATATACAATTAGCGGCAGTGTGAGCTGACCTAATAGACTATAGTGATAGCAGAAAGGGGTAAAATGCCGCATCAGGTGACTCCGGCACGCTCTCGGCACGCTCTCGGCACGCTCTCGGCACGCTCTCGGCGCGCTCTCGGCGCGCTCGGTGCGCTCTCGGTGCGCTCCCGGCGCGCTCTCGGTGCGCTCTCGGTGCGCTCTCGGTGCGCCCTCGGTGCGCTCTCGGTGCGCTCTCTCGGTGCGCTCTGGGTGCGCTCTCTGTGCGCTCTCGGTGCGCTCTGGGTGCGCTCTCGGTGCGCTCTCGGTGCGCTCTAGACCGTATCACTTCTTGTCCGACTCCGGCTGATGTCACGACCCTATGGAGTCGTTCAAGCGCCGCCAAAAGTGCACTTTAATGGCGCTCGGCGTCCTTGTGCATTTGCCATTAACGACTGAACTAATCACTCACTGCGATTGACGACGCACTTGTGATGCGGCTATGATTTTGTTCAATAAACATATGAGAACGTCTATATATTATATAAGGCACATATAATGCGTGCATAAGTTCTAATATAATTCACCATGTTCTCATGTGTTTATTGTACATAGTCATATACTTCCTCTAATTAGCTCCCCCTTCCACCTCCTCCGTTGCGGAAAAACGGGGGCTGCGTAGGAGAAAGAGGGGGGGGGGGGGTGTAGGAACTGCGTATTAGGAATCTAGTTGGCGTGGAGGCATTTCGAGGTCAGATTGAGTGCGCGGCGGCATGTGGGTCATGCCGTTCTAGTCATCTCTCCCCAAAGTGAATATACAGAAGAATATAGTCCTTTATGCATTCACAATTATTTATCCGCACCTCAAAGGGCATGTTATTCTCATAGAAAGCGAAGATTGTTAAAAACAAAACAAAAAACATCAAGCGCTATCGTAATTTTATTGCGCTGACCGGAATCTCTACGACAGGGGACGTTTTAGCTTGTGACTATTACCTCTGCACGAACAATATTAACAAAGACAGCTGCATCACGGCGCCCCGATTGTATCGTGTTAAAATGTGGTTCACAATAAAAAAACAAGCAGAAAGTTTTAAAGCTTCCGTGCGTTCTGGCGTCATAGGCCAGAACGTCAAGGGGACTTTTTTTACTTCGTGACGTGTTTTTTAGACCCCTGGAACTTTGCATTGATATCATCTATTTGTTACTTTTTGTAAAACCAAATTTATTTGTATATTTCGCTATGGCGAAAAGAGTTGTGGTCAGTTCTGATATTGTACAGCGGTGCAGACCTAAAAACATCGTACGATCAGTCTCCTTCCAAGCAGCACCCCCTGTTTGATTTTTATCTTTTCGTTTTTGCTTAGTTTGTTCCACCCTTTTTTACTAGACGCAGTACCAAATACTTCGCTCAATCCTCATTCAACTGCTATCCAAGCGGAGACGGAAATATTTCGTCTTTTCATTGATCTGCTCCTGTCCCAATCTCTCTTCTGTTTTTATTTTTTTTCCTTGCGCTACAACGCCGATCCGGTGTTTGGCCAGGGTGTCCCCCTCTGAATTTAAAGTAGAATAATCGAACGTCTTTTTTTCTTTTCTTTCCGTCAGGAGACGGCAAGAATGCTACCTAATATAAACTGAATTTTAAACCGGGGAAGGGGGGGGGGCACAAACTTGTAAACACAACGCCATCGGACACCTCTCATCCTTCCAAATCGCTCTTCTACATCGACATTAGTTCTCCGTGTTTTACTTTCTATTGTCCACCATCCTCCATTACAACCTGCATTCTCCAATATTTTTCCTCTTGTATTTATGTGCGGAGTTCTCAGTACGACGCCATTTTATTACTTCCTCTACATGTCTTTTTTATGTGATTCCGCTTTTGCAGAAGGCTTTCACTCATATCTTTTCTTCTATTTATTTATTTACATTTAATCTGGGTAATGTCCTGTCACTGTTCGCACACAATCGCTCGAGTCGTCTGCTATCTGCCAGTCTGTGTAACGGTCGCACACCCATTACACATGCGCAGTAGGAAGCAACCCGCCAAAATTGCCTTTCCTTCAGATGGACCACAGCAAGAGCACTTAACCGGAAGACCACATTTCAGAAACACAGCGGCATCCCAGATTCCACCACCTGACTGGTCTGGCCGGTTGAGAATGGTAGTGACATGGCATCTGGCGACCAGATGACTGGCTAATCTAGCGGAGGACCGTGATGACGTAGCAGGGTTCCCGGTTCATGATTGGTCCAGCTGGCTCGTAACGTTCCCTGCGGTCCAACTCGATGTGACCGGGCATTCCAGCCGTCAGACTGTGATCTATGGCCAACGTTGCGTCATAATCGGCGCTAGGGCCATCCATCACGACGTGATCTACGACCAGTGGCTCTCGGCGCTGACCCTCGGGACCCGGCGACGACGAAAAACAAGCTGCCGCCATTTTGTTCTCTACCCTGAATACGCCGATTGTCTGATGGGGACGTATGCTGCCTTTGTAATAGCGTTCCACGGCGAAGCCGATTTGAAAGCAGTTGGCGACGGCGAGAACTACGTTCTCTCGCCTTATCTTTGTTTCGTGACCAAGGTTCTCAAGTTCTGAGTCTCTTATTTTTTAAACCTTTTTTTAGACTGATAGACCAACTAAACCATGTCGCCTGTCTACCAAAAAAAAAAAAAGTGTTCATGACGCCTGCCGCAAACGAGAAAAAGAGAAAACTAAAGTGTTGTGGTGACACATCCAGACTGCTATGAAAAGTTACGGACCTGAAATTTTGGGGAAAAAACGTCACGTCGCTGTTGTACATTCGTACGAATTTGTTCATACATTGCTGTAAGAGAACGTTATGGAGTTGTCAATAGGCTTCATTTTCAGAATATACAGAGTACCATTTTAAGCGATAGTAATGTTGTGCACGTTTTATTGATCGTAGGAAATAATGAATAGGGATTGTAAGAAGTACCTGCCGAGGCTTTATTTACCCCTCATTACCACTCGCATTACGTTAAGAAAAAGTATATTGAAGGGTTTTTTTGCTTTTTTTCTGCGGCAGACATTGCTTTGGTTTGAGTCATTCTTACCAAAGTGATCGGCAGAAGTTGATTACTAAGAACAAACTAATGGCTTACCGTTTTTATTGGGGTATCCAGTAAGAATGCGCCATGAAACTATAATCAATGTAATTATACTAAAATGATTTGGTTAAGATTGAAAAAATCAACGACTTTAGAATGCGATTCTTCTGAACTACAGTGAGACAAGAAATAATATGTAAAACTGAAGGCGCAAACGTTTTTGCACTTTTCTTTCTTCAGACAAGGTGATCACAGAGCACCATAGTCTGGGCAGGTAACTCGCATGCCAAGACCAAACAAGATGTTCCAAAACACTTCGAAACCTATAAATAGCTACCATGCCTGATATTGTTTTAGTGACCTTGGGTGTGATGATTGACAGCTCTTGTGACCAACCACTAGCCTCAAATATTCCCCTAGCGGAGGCAATCAGCTTAACATATACCCTCGAATCTCAATTTCTAGGTAAGAATACAAATATTTCATTTCAGGGCGCTAGAGTTGAAATTTGCGACTCTTCGTAACTGAAAGGGCAACGCACGTGCCGTTGTCGTCATGGTGACATTCAGAACGCACTCAAACTTTCCTTTGACTGCACTCGCGGCCGAGGTCACAACGGAGTGGGCAGTAAAAACCGCGGACTCGGTTCCGTGGGAGCTTCGACCCTCACCCCGAACGCACACCCCACACTCGAAGAGTCGCCTTGTGTTTCAGAAAATATTTCTCGTCAATGTCACCTCCCCTGGCTCGGTAAACGCACTCATCGCCTAGAAACACTTTTTTTTTTTTTTTACCTAGCTATATCTTACAATTATGCATTAAGGTACTTTCAGCCTCATCCAAAATCAATGAATACCTGCGCAGCGCCACGTGAATCGTTCAAGGTGATCCCAGCTCATTCTTACTTCGCAAGTTTATCACGGGGTGAATACGCGGCGCTGCCGCTTTTGCCGCTCCACCCGCTCCTCCCTTTGACCCGACTCTCTCTACACACGGCACTGAGACCACTGAGGCCACTCGGGCGCGCACCAATATAGACAATCGCGTCGATCTCGTCGCAGTATTTGGCGCGATGTGTCTTCTTCTAAACAGTGTCTTACACAGTAATTAAGTGTAGTGACGTAGCTGAAGTCACCGAACAGAGCGCGCAGGCCTGTGTTTCTAGAAGGTGTGTCCCGCGAGCCGTCGGGCGATGAATTCTGCGACATCATCCAGCGAATGACTATTTGCATGCGTGCGAATAGTCATTTAAACAGTAATAAAAAAGTCGTACAAACAAAACGACGGTGACGTCATCTTCCTCGTCCACGTGCGGACCCGCAAGATGGCGTCAGCGTCGTTTTGTTTGTAGCGCGTTCATATCAAGCGCTCAGCAAACTGTTGGTGTCCGTTGCACTCTTATGTGAGTGACTCCGGTTTTGCTTAAATTTGTTTTCAATTAAACTTTCCGACGACCGTACATGTAATTCCTAAGCAGTGGTGCATACCGCTAATACATCAAACAAAACACACTCTGCATACATGTATAGACATACATGTGTATGAAGCAAACATTCTTCGAACATGCACGAGACGCGTTCGAAGTTAATTCTCTCGTCAAGTCCGCAGCGAATGCCGCATGTTTTTCGCTGATGCATGAGCAGTGTCTCTAGCTGAACGAACTCGCTTTACTTTTTTTTTGCTTTTAGAGACGTTTTTAAATGACAATACAAACATTTTTATGGGTCCAGATACTTGCAAATGTGGCAGTGGCTGGGGTTTTATTTGTGTCTCTAGATGCCACGAGGGTAACCTGCAAGAGGCCGAGTCGCGAGGTAGTGCGAATAGTTTATTTACACATCGGAAGTAGGATTGTTTTATATACCTCTCTCGAACACTCCCATTTGCGAGCAGATAACTGCACCGAGACCAATGTATAGTTCCTGCAACAAAAGCTGTGAATCAGCATGATTGGGATCAGTCTTTAAATATTCCGAATTGCGTATAAGTATTTACAGTTGGGACGCGCACAAAACATACCCCGTGGCAACAGCGATTTTTTTTTTCGAATACAAGACAACGTGAGCTTTGTAAGGAACATGGCATTCCTGCGCAATTCCCCTTGTTGATACTCTTTTTTTTTGCGCATAAAGTGGGTTGCACAAGCGTAGAAAACATTGATTCTGAGCTATATTGAAAACATCTTCCGTTGCGTACTTGTCGCTTATAGCTCTTAGCCTATAGACCAACACGCTGTTTAGAAACAAGCCCGCGTTTGCCCACACCGGGTGTGGCTAACTGCGCATGCGTAGAAACCGGATATGCGTTTGTTATCTCATCTGCGCATGTGTAATGGTGACAGCAGCGCCACCGCATTGGAGTGACGTCACAGAGTCGAGTTGGTCTATAGTCACTATGCTGCGCTTCACACTAAGTCCGAGCGCAGACGACGCTACGATCATATTTGTAAAATAAACATTAGATATACAAACTCCTTATTGGTGGCGCACGACGTTGCCTTGCACGCGTCTCCAACTCATCTGTTCATCGCGTCAAAAAAAAAAAGTGGTTCCTAGATTTATGTTTTACGACGTCATTAAAGTGGCACGCAGTCGCCGGTCGTGACCCTGGCGGTGTTACAGCAGCGGTTCTGGACCTGGCGGATGCTTGTTCTGCTGCGGGTCGCTGTCCACCTTGACAGGCCACGGAAGCTTCGGCAGTCACGGAGTTGGGGTGCCGCTGGCGATGGCAGCGACACTCGCGTTAACTCGTGCCATAGCCTCCTCTATACTCTCAAAGCCTGGCAGTTCGACGACGGAGCCATAGAGTACCCGGTCCCAGATTTGGAACACGAGCATCTGGTACAACAGAGCATGAAAGAGCCATTTTTTGGGAACCTTAAGCTCTTCGATGTGTTTGCGTTTGTCTTGCAAGTGGCGTCAAATGCGCCAGTGCACGAGGCCCGTGTCTCGAGCGGCCCTTGGAAGCAAATGGCGCCACAGCATTGAAATGAGCGGTCCTTGGAAGCGAATGGCGGCGGATCACCCGCTCGTGGCGCGTGTCTTGCGCGTTTCCACGACAGTGGTTGGCGGTACTTGTCAAAAACACCTTTATCCAGGAGCTTTAGGGGAACCTGGACGTCAGCGCACAGCTTTTGCAGCGGCAGGGACCCGAAAGACACTTGTTCTCTCGGGAGAAGTGTGTTTCGGCGTCTCGCCGCAGCGCGGCGCCAGTCACGTGGCTCTCCTCTCATTCGTTGTCTGCCGCTCCACCTTTTCCATTTCGGCGGCCGCTTCTCGCGGCGATCTGCCAGGCTACCGGTGTACCGAGCACTCCGCGTTTATGGGTAGTTCCACGTGCCGCCGCTTCATGACGGAAACGTGGCTCTGTAGCCAGGATACCGGTTTAGATACCGGTGCATTTCTGCTCAAAGGGGCGTGGCGTGAAGCGTCTCAAGTGTTGTGCACGAGCGCACGGAGCACGAGAGCGTCTCGTACTCCGCGTGCTCATGCAGGACGCACTTCTACGCTTGGTGCCATTGGTCCCCACGCGATGGAACCAGGCGCAGGATACCGGTGCCATCGCCATCATGAACAAGTGGCATGCTATCAATTTTCTGTTCGGCACGCCTCCCCTTATAGGGAGTATTCACTGGACGCCATATTTGAGGGCGATGTTTAGAGCACATGCTCGGAACGAGCTCACGCTAATAGGCTGCTAAGACTGGCAATCTTGGTGGTGCGGAATGCACGTGGCGAAAGAACAGTGGAAGCACGCCGTCAGTGCGCGCTCAGCAGTCGCGCGCACAGCTATGGCCGCCAGTGAATACTTCACTATAGTCACCATAGCCAGGCTTCGTCAGTACATAGGAGGCTATGCTCGTGCTTTTTGGCGGAACGCCTACGCACCCCACCGTCGGGATCGCGACATCCGATGGCGTGACACTCCCGCATTTGTACCGTCCTTCTTTTTTTTCTTCGGGATTATTTTTTTAATGTACGGGACCGTATAAGACGCTAAACGTGCGCGCACCAGGCACAGTCGTGGTACCGGAAGCACTGTGCTTGCACAGTCACTTTTTGGTCGGCTCTCGATCACCTCTTAGCTGCCTGGTGATAGAGAACCCGAAAATATATTAGCCAATAAAAATACGCAAACGAACGATTTCTAAATTCCAATGGAAAGAAATAGATAAACAAAAAACTAACGCGCGCATTGTTTATTATTCCGGTATTTGATGAAACCATAACCGTCGACGTTGGCCCAGATCCCCCCGTGAATGAGAATGAACCTCTTTTTCTTTTTTTACCTAACCTACACATTTCTTTTGAGAAGATCCTTAAACTCGTGTATTGATTTGTGTTTGTTTGTTTTTAATTTTATTTTGGTTGCTGTCTTTTTTGTTGTTTATGTGTTCGGGGGAGGCCGTTGAACGAAACCCGTATCCCTCAGGGACGGATCGTGTTGATGGCGCGCGGATGCCGCTATTCAATTTCCCCAGCGACTTGGACGAGACCAAACTCGAGAATACGAAGCATCCCTGAACAACACCCAGCGAAAAACTGTAGAGATAACAACAAGATAGTAGAAGTAAATAGGAATACACTGGGCTCGATATTCTGCTGACCTCCCCAACCCCCGCCTAAGGGCTTCAACGAGTAACCCCCGCCTTCCCCCCCCCTCCAAAAAAATAAAAACATACCAAAAGAGACGATCTATTTTTCACTTGGGGTTCGAGCTGGACGAGAAAACGCATTGGAAATGCCCCAGATGGGGCGATCCCAAGATGCTGCTGCCCCTCTGTCGGGATAACTGCACTAACATTCCGAGGATATTTTTGCCTGTGTTATTGATACACATTGTATCCCCGTAGATGCAGTAGAAACGCGTTTAGGAAAACAGGTTTCGAGGTTTGGTAAATTTATTTTTTCTTCCTGTGGCGTTTTGAGGTTTGTTTCGAGATTTCTTGCGATTGCCGTGCATCTCTTCGCGATTTTCAACTGCGTCAGGGAAAGTTTTGTATATATATATATATATATATATATATATATATATATATATATATATATATATATATATAATGTGATTCAGAGGAGTTTACGCATGAAGTTAAACGAACCTTGACGATTCGCTAAAACAAAACGAAGAATCCTGTTTGTTTCATATTTTGTGCGACGTGTGATAAATCGCCATTCGGAGTGCAGAGGCGTCTACCAAATAGAGGCCATAGTCCTACCGAAGAAACCAGTATAACTTTTCGCTAACTGGATTAAGGAACAGAAAATCTAACTGGATTTCAGGTTTCCAGCAAGAAATCCAGTTAGATTTTTCGTTCCATAATCCAGTTAGCAAAGAGCTATATTGTTTCTTTCGGTAGGGAGAGTTTCTGGTTTTAATTGAGACACACCGAGAAGCATCTGTCGGTGTCAAAAATACAAAATCGGTTGCAACTGAGAAACGACGATAAACATTTGTTGGTGCGAAATGTTACAAAATTGATTCGAGCCGAAAAACACCGATCGTTACATTTTTGTCCAGCACTGTTTTTGTCGAAACCCTACCCCCTCGTAGTAGACTTCTTAGTTTTTCGTACCTTTAATCACCGTTCTAAGCGTCCATCTTTTGCAGGTCACCGATATATACAGATATTATTTTAGTAATAAATAAACACCAAAAAAACATCGGACGATTTTTTTTAATATTTGTAATAATTAGGCATTTTAAAATATACAGCCTACAAAGATCGTGCCAGAGATATCCACTCATTGGTTGGACTGTAACTCGTCGTTAATTTTACTGTGAGTGTGGTGCCGTTGATGACATTCTTGTTTTGCCAATCCTATACTATGCTTCTTCTTTAGCTCAGAAAAAAAGGTGTTATTTCGTAAAAACAGAAATGAAGGGCAACAAAAATGAAGGATTGATCCCAAAACGCTGGCCTGCTTGGAAGATGCGAGGGCTCAAATATCTTATAGGTCGTAGGGATCTGCAAGCTGATCTATGTAGCTTTTTCCTGCCTCTTTCCTGACAATATACAGCCAATAAATATTAATTGAACTATATAAAAAATATGCAACAAAAAACCATATGTACTCGACAGAGGCGAACATCGCATGATGTTCTGAGCCCCGTACCTTCTCGAAATAATCGCTTACGTACTAGTTACATTTCAGTAGAACCTGCAGACATAAAACCAAAGTAGTCCATATCAGTATAAAACACTGCATTATTAATAAATGCATCCAAATTTGATCAGTAAAACCCTCGGGGAAAAAAAAGCATAACGGCAAAATCGCAGTATGGCGGGGAAACCTTGTCGGAAATCAGCCCTTGCAACGTAAAATAAATTTTTTTTTAAAGGAGGGGGGGGGGCGACAACGAATTGAAAACGAACCAGATCCCTCCATGGCCAGGAATTTCCTCACTCAAGACTGGACAACAGACCCTTTCCCAAACTCCACACCAACGTCTGTCCGACTTTGCTCGATCACATACTCTGAACACGTATTGAAAACTAGTGCTGACGTCAGCGTCCGGTGAGGACTCGCATTCAATCGAGCGCTTCGTGTCCAAGGATGGATGGATGTTAATGGCCATACCCTTTGTGACGGGCGGTAGCTTTCGCCACCTAGCCTAAGTCTAAAAAGACCAACATATGATTCCTCCCGCCATTCTATCCAATTTTCTCCCCCTAACTATCACCAAGCAAGGGCGACTGCCAATGTTGCTTGATGGACTCTCGAAAGCGGTATATTCTCGGCCGCATAGGGCTGTTACTAGGCATAGAAAACGTCTTCGACCGGTTAGTTTTAGAGTGATCGAAAAGTGGAAGCATATGACGTCACGGAGCCTGACGTGTCACGCCGACACCAGGGGCGGAGAAGCTTTCCATGCACCCCCAGCTGCTGGCCTGCAGTTCTTCTTCCGGCAGTATATACTCGCAGTGTGGTCACAATGTGCCTATACTTCGTTTCAGCTTGGGTCCAGACGCAGCCGATGCTACGAGCGCGAGCGTGTGGCCCTGAACAGTGCTTGCATTGCACGAGCGCGCGTGCTTGGCAGGGACGCTGAAAGCCCGGAGCTCGCGCTTGTAGCATCGCCTGCGTCTGGACCCAAGCTGAAACGAAGTATAGATTCAGGACTGCTTTCAACTGCCCGATTGACGTCGCATGGTTGGTGGGTCGTGTTTCAACGCGACGTGCGAGGAGGGGTTCAAAACCAATACAAATTCCCCCCCCCCAAGAAAAAAAAAAATCTTGCATGTCTTTTTTTTTTTTTTACCGCAGAAGTCAACTTTTCGTAGTCGAACGCTCATCTCCGCCCAAATGTAGCGCTAGAGGTCCGAATAAGACGCCAAAGTTGCAGCACAAGCGTTCATATCCTTCAAAAGCAGTCGACGGGGCTCTCGTCGACGGCGCCATTTTCCGAAAACGGGCCCGAATGGGCGCTATTTTCCCATTGAAATTTTCAGAAGATCACTGAGTAACATTTGAATAAGATAACGATGAATGCTGAAACTTTGTCATCTGGTTCGGACATCTAGCGCTACATTCAAGTGGAGAATGAATGTTCGAAAATGCATAATTTATTTTTGCAATTAGAAATTGTTTTACATTGTTTGTTTGTTTCTTGGGACATACATCTTACCTGGGTGTCGAATAAACATTAAGATGATTTAAATCTTGATGTAATTCTTTCCAATTTTGCTAGGACGTTTTAAATTAAACCTTCCCCGCAACAATTATGCCAAAAATACATATTTATTTTCTTCCGTTTGCCTTATATTTTATGCTTTATACGTGCGTTTGTTTTGATCATGGTCAACTTCCTGGGCATAAAATGTTTAGAATTAAATATCAATATTTTAATTGATTTGCCTCAGACGATTAGAGTCTCTCGGAAAGTTACTTTCTTTTGTTAAAGGAAGCATGAAATAAATTTTGGGCTGAGTTAAGTTGAGATTTTAATAATCGCATATCGTTTAGTGCGCCAAAAGACTAGTACACGAGAATAGGAAGCCAAAGACCTGCTTTTCGGTGCAAATATTTGAAAATATAGCGGACTATTTCTTACCTCCTTTTTACCGTGATGTATCCGCGGTGCCCGAGCAAATCAGCCGAACCCAGCTCACGTATTGGTCACGAACCCTGTGTTGCAAAATGGGCACCCCCATTCCATTCCAATTCCATTCCGGGGAATTAGAGTTTCTGACAATTTCATTCCTTTCGACGCCTCGAAATGGAGACACTGGGCCCATTCGAACTCATGAGATGGCTGAACTCCACCATTCCATTCCTATAATTCCTAAACGTAAAAAAGGGCCATTGACAGCCACATTGTGCTACTGGAAAAAAAAAAAAAGCAGAATAAAGCTGCTGACGTCGAACGCGGAGACGACTACAAAAGTACGCAAAAGCTTCCTCAAAACACCCATTCTATTAAGCGGAAGGGTGGTCGCACAAAACGCTTTGTGGCACTTGGTGTCACTGCAGACTTCGATCGCGCGATCAGGCGTAAAAAAAGCTTGCGAGTCGCAAACAGACGCTAAAAAATAAACCAACGATTTTATTCGTATACGGTCCGTATACCCTCCACAGATACACGGTTAGCATGTTGTTTGTTTGATAAGGCCATAAAAATGTCTTGTTCGTGCGTCGCGCTGAAAGCTATCTTGCTCTCTGCTTCGAACGCTTGCACAACAGCACCGCTAGTACACTGTTAAAAGCGACACAGCGTATATTTGCACCAAATCTCCATGCACCGCGGCAAGAACAGAAAACCGCTGAAAAAGTGCAATTGGTACACGGCGCCAGCCCAAGCGACCTCAGCAACGTATTATGAAACCTGCCTTAGAGCATAAACTTTTACGTTCGCTGTACGAATCTTGCGATTTCTTAACATATTAAATCCAACTTTTTTTTATTTTGTGTTCCACGCAAACAATAGAAGATTGGCTAGATTAAAAGCAAGGAATCGAACCGGTCATTATTCCGGTTCGGTTCGGGTACTGGTTTAGTAGCTTTGCATTTTATTCCGCTAGATTCTGGTTTGAGTAATGCTTTGAAAGAACGGTTCGGTTACCGGTCCGGCCTAGCGCACACCAGTGCAAACAGGTTCTGAAAAAAAAAATATCCAAAGCTTCCAGTCTTTAACAAGAAAGTTCGAGTTCAACACGGCATCATCTAAAGTGCAAAAGCTGGGTCACCAGAAGCCGTGGTGCGGGAACGAGGACAGCAAAGCAAATATATGCTTAATTTAGTTTTGTTATCTTGAATTTTTAACGCAAACACCGTTCTATAAAAAATTACGTGGTTATGAGGCGCTTGGAAAATACCAAAGTACAGTACTCACATGTGAAGCCAATCAGCCAGCACGCACAGTGACACTGTGACGAATAGTACGCACTATACTCGCAAACTACCCACAAAAAAGCAGATTAGTCGTTAGTTACGTAGACAGCAGGAGTTTAGTCTGCAACAGTATGGCTACATTGTTACTCACTGTAGATTAGAAATTTAGCCACTGCAATATGACTGCTAGCCTGGGGTCTTTACGGGCTTACATGACCGCTCGCCTGTACGATGCTCATCCAGTTCGGAACGGCAAACTGTCCAAGCCGCACGCTCGAACAAGTTGCTCATACGACTTAGTTGAGAAGAAAGACAGCGAAGGCCAATCGAAAGACGATTAAAACAAAACGAAAAAGGGCAAAAATTCAACGGGCGACTTTCTGTTTCTAAAGTACGCAAAAACTCGCACACACAAAAAAAGATCCTTCAAGCAGTGTCCAGGTCACTGGGCGACTGCCGACCAGCGCCGCAGTGTCCCGCTCGTCGCGGCTTCGCCTCTTGGCACCACCAGATTTCGCCACGGTGGAACAAACGCGCCTACAGCCGTCAACTTCTTGTTTTTATTTCGATGTTTATATTTTCTTCCTTGAAGAATATTGCTTAGCAGCAAGAAAAGAAAATGCAAACACAGAAAGAGTAGCTCTTTAGTCATTCGGCATAGTCAAATATATTCCGTTTCACTGCGATGGAAGCTACGACCTGCACGAGCCAAACCATAGTTCATAGGTTGTCTCGTGACTTCGCGCTTCCCACGTGGCTCCGCCTAACAGGAAGTACACGTGACACCCTCCGAGCTATGAATTGGCTCCGGTGACTGGTAGCGTCCTTTGCGGTCCATGGCGAGGTGATACAAAGTATAGAGGTGTACGCCACCTCGCAGACGGCAATTCGCGCTGCTGATAGACGTGAAATATACAGTTTTTTTTAAATTATTATTGAGCTGTCTTTATTTCGGCCGAGGTGCCTGCAATCTGACGGAGGCTTATTGCAGAGAAGGCGCCGTGTAACCGAGCTTTCGGTTGCACGTCAAAAGATCCCCAGGTGGTCCAAATTAATCCTCAGTTCTTCGCTGGGGCGTGCCAGATACCCGTCGTTGGTTTGGCTCGTAAAACTCCCAAATTTGACTTTTGAGCTGTCTCTTTGTCGTCGCTGCCGTTTGTTTAGTGAAATCTTAGCCGCTGACGCCATCGTCGCGAATATAATTGGCTTGGTGCCACCACCCGCAAGAAGGCGCGGCTCACATTTATTATGCCAAGCCGTTTCCCATGAGCTGGTAACCGCCCCATGATGTTATACGGTTCCGCTCCGGATCAGGTTCAATATCAAATTCTTGATTTCGTTTAGTTTTCTTCCCGTTGATCTAAAAATAACGATTTTGCTGCTGCTTTTTGGTTTGGGTTCGGTTCGACACCCCGGTTAAAAGCTACATGCTAATCGCGCGTGATTACAACAGCCGCTTTGCTGCTTCTTGCTGAGCCAGAAACGACACCTTCTCTGTGTACAACCATTCAGTTTTGGTTGCTTCACTGAGGGCGCGCCATTTTCATCCTCGAAGAAGGATAAGCCAGTGAGACAATGAAGCCGTCAGTCACCTCCAGCGCTGGCCAATTGTGCCATCAGCCCGTAGGCCCTAGACGATAATCGACACAGCTGGCATAAGAACCGAGCCCATTTCATTCCCACTCCATTCCGGACAAAAAGTCAAGTAATTCCATTCCCATTTCATTCCGGGCTCGCGAAATTGCGGAATGATTCCGGAATTATTACAATTCCGGAGTGGAAACTCCGTGACGCTGACGAGCACAGCGTCACTCAGACGTATGTGCTCGTCAACAATAGGAAGTTTTCGTAGACTGCGTTTTTCCCTCTGCTAAGTCCTTGGCGACGAAGAAGCTGCTACTGCGCCTGTGCGCCAATGGCTTGGACTGTAGAGTTCCGGGTATCGTAGCGGGCTACGGAGAGCATTGCCGGACGATGAAAACGATCTAAGCTCCCTAATCGATCTATCAACGAATATTTGAATTCGCGTTTGTGGCCCAAAAGTGCCATGACGGCGCTCATCATCCCTTGGGAATGAGAAGTTGTATGCTGTGCTTAAAAATCACGGTTTAAGCTTGGAGTCGTCGCACCCGGTGACCAAGCACGTCACGACCACATGATTTCTCATTTCGCTTTTCAGTTGAGGATAAAATTAAGGAGAAAGGAGTTTAAGAAAACCAGACATTGGAAATTTCGTAAATGTGACGCATAAGATTGAATGCAAAAAAAAATTGTAGAGCCATGCAATAAGACATATACGCGTCCAAAAGTTTGATTACTATAGTCGGTGACAGGTCAAGAACGAAGTGGAAGCTCCACCCACCCCTTTCCACTTTAGTAGAGCAAACGCGGGAGAGGAGGTGACCTCCTCTCCACCGTTCGCTCTGCGAATGTGGAAAGAGCTGGGAGGAGCTTCCACTTCGTTCTTGACCTGTCACCGACTACAGTTATTGATATTTTGTGACTATCAAATATCCCCGGGTAACATTGAGATGTTCGTTGTTGCCAAGTTTAAATGCTCATTTTATCTAATGCGCTGAGGCATGGATGTCGCAGAAAGTTGGGGATGTATTTTTAGAGCAAAGGAGTCATCAACCCAGAGATATTTATAGAAATTTCTAGCTCTAAGTGGCCGGCGACCTGTCATTTTTCTCCGCCGCACTGGTCCGAGCGAGTTTGCGTGGCGCCGCTTTGTGTCCATGCTGATCTAGTTAGCGAGGACCGGCGTCGTTTGTTAGTTCGCTTAATTTATATCCCCTAATTAGTCGGCAAGTGCGCGTGGGAAGCGGCGAGTACGTGTCAGACTAATTGTCTCGGTTTCTCCTCTTCCTGCCTTCCTTTCACTCCTGTTTTGTAAAGCATAATTGTTTTTTAGCGGAACTTTTTTAAGTTTATGAAATTTGTCCGTCGCCCGCCTTCCATCCCAGCACCGTACGTCGGCGTCCGGCGTTCGAACTTTAAACTGCGCGGGTAGCAGACGACGTTCTTGTCTGATCTCGTTTGAGGGGAGACAGCGGGTAGAAAGGAAAAGGCAGCTGGCCTCTGCCTCTACCCTCTAATCCGTCCAATCAGAGCTCTGCACTCCGACGCCACCTCACGTCCTCGTCTCCTCCTCGCCCTCGGCGTGTTTCCTCATACCAAGCAGCACGCCGTTTAACCAATGAGCCCGCGTTTGCCCAGATCATGTGTGCGGCGTACTGCGCGTGCGCAGAAGCCATGGAGATCCAGGAGAAGGTTAAGCGCATGCGCACTGTGGACGGTAGCGCCACCGCAGTGGCGTGACGTCAGCGAGTTGATTACGTGTGAAATCGACTGCTTTTCAAGAGGGCGTGCAACAATATTTGGGCATAATTTAGAAAGAAAAAAAAACCGAGACGGGAAAACACGAAGGACGGCACAACAAAGTTTCTATTTGAGACTTTATTTTTAGACTTTGTTTGGTGCGTTGTCATTTGTTTTTAATGCGTCAGCATTAAAACGTTCGTTTTGCTGAAAAACCGGTGGTAATATTAATAATAATAATAATATTTATTTGCATACAAAAATCTGATCCTGGGTGGCGTGCACGGCTGTGCAGAAAGGTTAAAACCCGTACGCGAGTGCGCCTGCCAACCCGCCACCCAAGATTTGAAAAAAAAAAAAAAAACACGCACATGCACACATATATCAGATTTGTACATAGGGCCGCAACCCAAATTTTTTTTTAAAAGGAAAATGAGGGTGAAATGTAGTGTGAAGTTGACTCCCACGTATACCGACGCTGACAAACTTTCGTTTGTCAGCGTCGGGGAGAGAGGGACTAGGAGGGGAAAGGGTGACGCGTACGACGCTCCCATTGGTCCGAAGTGCAGACGTCAGCACGCGTAACTTGTCCCTCTGTCCCCGGTTCTGACAAACTGACAGACACCGCCGGTTTTTCGCTCAAAACGAGCCATTCCCTTTTGTTTCAGTCATGTTCACTGCTGGTGCGAAGCCAGAGAGGAGGAGGCGCCGCGCAACTGCAACAATGCGGGCGTGCTTAGTTGCCGCTCTGCCGTAGCCTGTCGTTCTTCGCTCTTAGTGTACGTAGTGGCGGTGCGTAGGCTGTGATGTGTGGTTGGAGTTAAAACGATGGATGTGGCTCCCTCCACGAGGGATATTGATGACCGTATCCGAGGGGGCCGAGATACTCTTACAGGCAGAGTACAGAAGGGGGCTGAAAAAATACAGGAAGATTCATTATTGGATTCTTGGGGAATCCTTTAGCATGACTCTTGGGAAACACTAACACTGACCCCGTAATGAGGCCAAAAAGATGCAGCAAAAAATAAAGGAAGCAAAAAAAAATCCGAAAGAGAAAGCCCAAAAGAGAAAGGTGAAGGGGTCAGCGTTGGCGTTTCCCAAAGGGAGGCGTGTGTGGCGTTTCCAAAGGCAATGCTCAAGCATTCCCTAATAATCCACCAATGGATCTTCCCGTAACTTTCTCCTCAGTCACGGGGTTTTGTCCTTAATTACGCTCAATCATCGCCAGCTAGTCTGCGCCTTAACCTAATGTTAGACTTCGGTTAAATAATTATGAATATCGTTCCCTGTCACGTCTCGAGTGAAAAACTGAACCAATTTTGCCTGCTTGTGATAGTTCCTTTTTTTTTTTCTCTTGTCAAAGATTGAGGTTTTGGGCGCTTCACAACAATGCCTATCTCTTCCACCGTCCTCTGAGTCACGCGCGCAGTGCAGTGTGGTACACTCGCTGTAGCGAGTTTCCGAGTGAATTCTGCTCTCTCCAGAGCCTCCATCGCACGCTGCCTCTTCGACCACCAACCGCACCGAACCGCAACGTGGTTGGCAGTGCGGCCTACTGGCAGGAATCGCTGGTCATCCTCAGCGCGTTGGGCAAATCGGGTGACAGAAAGAAAACACTATACCTAATAAATCTTGCGCGTAGGAAGGCGTTTTCATGTTTGAAGCAGGCGACATGTGGAGAAAATACACCGTCCATCTGGTTTTCCGTGCTGGTTTCTTCTCTTTGTGCCTATTTCCTGATTCAGTGGTGTGGTCAGCCTAGGAGTGATTTAACTCTGTGTGTCTGGGCTCACCGAAGAGCCTTTCTAAGGTCGAGTCCTTCATTCATCTTCCCTCTTGTATCTGGTAAACTCCCCTGATACTTCTTTTACAAGTAACAACCAATACAAATGTCAGAGCACGTTCCGCTGGAACAAAATGGCGGCATTCAGCTCAAACCTCTGCAATGCGCCACCATTCACTTCCTAAAACCTGCATCGTCACGCAGTCGACGCTTCAAAGAATGTCACTACTTGTAGGAAGCTCTTATCTAAGAACTTTAGTATCTGGACGCGTGTGTATTCCCGCTCCCGGGCGAATAACTCGCATATTTTCAGACGGGGAGCTGTCAAAAAATGCGAGCCAATCACAAACCAAGATTATTTATCAATGTGTTTATTATGTAAGTTTCTATTTAATTAAATAAAATGAGAAAATAGAAACGGCAAATAATATTTTCGGGTTGTTATTGGAAGCCATGAAACCCGTTGCTGCGAGCAACATTGGGAACGGCAGCGACGGACATCACTTGTGGTCGACAAGTCGCGATCGACGCACGTGAAACGAAAACTGGGCGAACCGTGGCGGAGTGCCGCTAGCGCCAGTGATTCGGTAGCAGAATCTCAACGTCAGTGCGGTGAGCGTTTCCACCATGAAGCACTGGCAGCTGACACATCCTAATCTTATCCCTTTACCACGGTAGCAGCATGGCAGTCACTTGCAACTGCAAAACGTGTTTTTTCCTTTTCCTTCCTTTGTTTTTGTTTTGGCTTTTAAGATATACTACATATAAGGTTCAAATTCTTTGGAAGTTAAAATCGTTGCATGTCCCCTTTAATGAACTCTTTTTCGAATGAGCGCGCCCTCTAGCAGCTGCTCCGAGGCGGCCATTATTTGGCCCCAAATATGGCGGCCTCCAGTGCTGCTTTATGAACTTCTCAAAACTGTCTATTTGAGTATCGAATCGAAGATAAGATTCCGCAAAGATATTTGTCGAGCCTTGAAACTAATTTGGGGCAAGATAAAGCTTGCACGTGCAATTGTTGTTTGAAACAGGAAAAAAAAACTGTGTTCGCGAATGTGTGTCTTTTTTTTTTCTTCTGCCTTCTCAACGCCGGGCCTTTATTTTCGGTTTCGTTCGCTTAATATTTTCATCATCTTTATTTAATGCCGCGTCTAATGGCACTGAACCTAAGGGGTCCACGGATCTTATTGGTTCTTTAATAGTTTAACGTTTTTAGCAGTCTCTTTTAACTTTTTTCTTCTTCCTGAATTGATTATTACGCCTGTGCGGTCTAGTTCTGGCTTTTATAATTATAACGATAATTTTACTCATTGGCCAAGTTTCCAAGAACAAAAACTGACCTGTAGAAAAAATGTACTGTTAATATCGTGTCCCTCGTTCACTTTTTTCTAATCAGGGAATAAGTGGTAAATGAATAGTTTTTATGTTTGTAGTCGTCTTGTTTCTATCAACAAACGCACGTTTCATTCTAAATTTACATTGGCTTCAGTGTACACTTTCAGTGTTAATTTTATTAAAAGTGGCCCTGCGACCGTTAGCATCGTTTATATTTTACACTTAACCACCCAATAACGGACCTGGTAATCTGTTAACAAAACAGTCGCGCACCGTAGTCGGTCAACACAAACTTGCATTTGCGCAACAATGTTTATTGCTGCAGTTGCGTCAATACAAATGTCCACCTTTTCTTTTTGCGCAGTTTACGCTTTTGTTTTGTGACTACATTATATTTATTTTGTATTGTTTCTTCTTTCTGATTTAATTCCCCAACGTGTTCATTTAAAGTATAAAGCATTACAAAGTAGGCAACTCGCTTGAATCCATTAGCGATTCAGGTGGGTATGAACAAATAAATTAATGCTCTGTTGAAAGATCGAATTGTAAAACGGTTGCCGTGGTCTATAAGCGACGGCGGCAAGCAGACAACCGGCAAACACAACGCTCTGGACAGCTACCGCCATCTATGAGCGACGGCGGCAACCAGAGTATTGTGTCGACATTTGATTGGTACCGGACATGATCCTAAAGAAACTAACCCTCAACTAAAAAAAAAATGAAAACTTTCGATCGAAATTACTTTATTCGGGTAATCACGTCAGTTACCCGATCCGCCACCAGTCGGCGCTCTCCCCAGGCCGCCATTGTCGGCCTGTATGTTGGTCTGCGCCTGCCTCTGGTTACTTCGCTTGAGGGTGTTTGTGTGACACGTAAAAGGCTCTGTATCGGGTTGCAAACCTGCAGTGGCAACATAGAGGTCTGGAACCAAGCTGTGTGCATCGAACATGCCCCGCTAAAGCACATGGACTATCCGTGCTTGGTGCCGTTTTCGGTGCCCCGATTCACACTGAATAACCCGAGCAAAGCGTCTTTTAAGACGGAACTGGCAGGACTTTTTCTCGGGCCGCGCTCGCAAATGAGTGACTACTCGTTCCTGCAAGAATATCTACCCAACGCAAGGTGGTCTGCTTTAACTCATTCCGATGCACTCAACATCGAACACGATATATTTTTTTATGAGTGACGAAGCGCAGCGCTAAAGACCGCATGCGAGCGTTTCCCTGGGGGACGAGCAAAGTTTACTAGGAATATACAAACCGAGCGGTGCGGCGAGCAACATCAAGCAATCTGTCCCAGTGACAACCCAGCCCGTCGCTGATCGCCAAGTGTTTGGCTTGTCAAATTGCCTACGTAACTAAAGTGCACAAATGCACCGAAAACAAAGATGCGACGTGTAAAGTACGCACATCCAGCGATGGAGGTAAGACTGCGATAGCCTTTTTGTGTCAACTCGACGTTTGTAGAAGTCGCACTGGGTTTCAACTTCTTTTATTTTTGACAAAAACATAAAAAATGCGATGAACTTCCATGGTCTCTGAAGTTTTGGCCATGATCTTGTGTCGTCGAAACATTCAGTAAGATCGCATCGTATATAACACCCCGGCGGAGGCTTGCGAAGCGCAGCACGCAGTGCTATAGCTAGTGCGGCAGCGGGAAATAAGAGGCCGGCAATGGCAGAGGGGTCACGTGATGCCAAGAAAGCGACGCCCATGCAAGGTTGCCTGAAGGCGTCTACAAACAAAAACTACCATGGCTGACCTTTTGGGAAAAGCGTGTTGCTTCCAGCTTGCTATTGGGTTTGCTTGTAATCGGGATCCGCAGTGAGTAGCGCGTACCTTGAAAAGCATCACCGCCGAGGATTAACCCCGGTATATTTCCTGAAATTTGTTTATACGGGATCGACGCCTTACTGGTCCTTGGATGAAAAGAAAGAGGACTTGTTCCTAAAAAAAGCGAAAAATCTACCGAAGGTATCGTGGGCGCATCTTGACGACTTGAGCCGCCTGGCCCATAATTCTGAGAATGACATAAAACCTACAAGACAGTAAACGCGTTTTACTACTTCATAAACGGCAAGACATCGGCGATAGGCACCTAGCTCCCGCAGGCGCGGAAGATACGGGTCCAGGTTCCCCGCAGGGGTAGCACAGCCGGGTCTTGGTTTCAAAAGAAAATCTTTTGAGAGTTTTAGAGCGCAGCTCTTGGGCGCCGGTTTCCGCGTCTAGCTGCGTCACCTTCGCCGTAGGCGTAACCGCGCGCTTTGCATTACGGGACGTCACTCAGCTATACACCAATTCAATTCCCCGTTAAATTTAGCGAAAAAGCTGAATTGGTGTGTAGGTTTGTTACGTCCCATTATACAACACTGCGCATGCAGTTTCCCCGCTAAATTTACCGGTGAAACTGATGTCAAATGACCTCCACACCAATTTAGTTTTACCGGTAAATTTAGCGGGGAAACTGAATTGGTGTTGTGGTCACGTGGCGTAAATTTTCCAGCTAAATTTACCGGGGAAACTGGCAGGAGGGGAGGGTGCGGAGGAGGAGGATATGGGAGGGTACGCATGAGGAGCAGGAGGGGAAGGTACGCAGGAGGGGATAGGAAGGGAGAGGAGGAAATGAGGAGGGGAGTGTACGCAGGAGGAAAGGGGAGGAGGAGGAGGAGGACGTGAGGAGGAGGAAAGGTAGAGGGGGCGGAGAGGGTACGGAGGAGGAGGAGAGGCATACTCTCCCCTCCTCTTCCTCCTCCTCAATAGAGGCACTCTAATTTCGGATTAGAGATTTATAAACCCCTCATTTTTTTTTATTACGCTTCCTTCAGCACGACGGGAGTCTGACGCACAATTGTTTAATGTTTTGACTTGCTAGCTTTGGTATTCAAGGTGTCTTCCGCAGAGCAGCGTTTCACCCTGCATTCATACGTGCCGTAATGGCCCGGCTGGCACACAAAGTTCCACTTAGATGGTTGGTCGAGGGGCCGTAAGCTCGAGTTTGTCGCCTTGTGCCATCTGTCGGCAGTACGTCAAAGTAGGCTAGAACCGTCTGCTAATACCGCCGTCCAGTGATCATCCAGGCTCGGTGGCGTCAGTGGCGCCCTTCGTCTCGAGATAATCGAAGGAACCTAACTCGTGACATTCTTTGTTCGTGCCGGTGCGCGTCGGCCACTTAAAAGCACGACACATGGGGAATTACTAGAGCGTAATTTCTCTCGCGCAATTGCTCGCTAGTAAACCTAGAGCCGTCGCGCACCCACCTCAAGCACAAGGTAAACATAGGAAAACGGAAGTATTTCTCTCCCCCAGTCATGGCGGCCGGAAGAGGCACGAATACCCTGTATAAGACACGTTTTGAAGTCGCGATTTTAGTTAATTACAATTCGAATACAATTTTAGTAAACAAGATATAGTGAAGAGCTTGACATTTTATAGTAATTGACAGAACGAGAACTGCGGGCAGGTTTTTCACTTATCTTGCCCCCAGCGCGAGCTTCCTATTCTCGAAAACGCTTCGGAGCCTCCTGTGCTTCCAGAGCGTAGGTTCAGCATAAGCACGACGGAAAGCCGCGAGCACGTGCTGGAGGCTGGGCATTCGAAAAAGACGGCCTACCATTCTCACCCTGTGAGTGACTCTAGAGCTCCTGTTATTAAGAGTTTAAACTTGGATTAATGGTGCGAGATAGTCACGACCATTTCTTTTTTGATTTGTAATGCTGTCGTTTTTCTCTTTCGTCTTTTCCAGGAGCAATGAAGGCGCTTTTTCCGTTCCCTCGGCCCGTTTCCTGGTTTGCCCTCTGTCACCTACTTTCTCAGGTAGGACAATTCTTAATTGTAACAACATTGCGTGTTTTTTTTTCTTTTTGTCGCGGTTGTTGGTTGAGATAATATTTAGCTTTTTTGTCGGTTAAGGCAGGACTTAACTTGTTTTAGTTAGTTGCGGCAATATTTAGCTCTTTTTTCTTGGCTTAATTACAGCGACATTTAGTTTATTTTTTTCTCGCTTCATTTAGCTTTTTTGGTGGTTGCGGCAGTGTTTACCTTTCTTTCTTGCTTTGGTTACGGCGACATTTAGTGTTTTGCTGTTGTTTAATGTGGCATTATTCAGCGTCTTTTTTAGATTGTGGCAACATTTAGCTTTTTTCTTTATTTGCTTGTGGCAGCATTTGGTTGTTTTGTTTGTTCCGGCAACGTTTAGTTTTCATTCTTTGTTTGACATTTAGATTTATTTTTGTCGAAACGGTTAGTTCTTTGTTGGATTGCGGCAGCGTTCCTCTTTTTTTTTTCGGCAACGTTTACGTTTTAGAACATTAAATGATTTTTAACGAAATCCGAATTTCAAAATTGTTTCCGCACGTGCATTTCCCCCTTCACTTAACGGAGAAATTCACGTTACCTGACCCAATTTAGCGAGAAAATTAATGTCACCTGATCTAGAGTCACGAGACCTATACATCAATTGAGTTTCTCCGCTAAATTTAGCTAGAAAATTGACGTCCCGTGAAGTTTGTATCGTCAATTTCCCTCTTAGATTTTGCGGGGAAATTCATAAAAACATAAGTGATCTACTCCCAAAACCAACTGTTCAATGCATTCGAAAAAAAAAAAAGAAGCTTAAACTATCGCTTTTTAAACATTGTTTTCATGCTTTAAACGTAACGGTCGCTGTAATTTTTTTATATCTTAACAACATATTTTACGATAAATGAATGAAGCATGTTTGCACTGCGGTTCGTGACAAGTTAAGAATAAACAGGAGCTCCGCCTTTAGTTTGAGCTTTACGCATTTGACAACAATTGGGCACGCAGACAGACAGAGCACGACGGAAGGCGATGAGCTCGTGCAAAAGGGGAAACTTGTTATGCGTTCATAAACCAAAAACTTTACTGGGGAGAATACATCCCACCCCGCTCATTTGCATCATAACGACGTACCTACTGCGCCAATTTTTTCCCTAGCCCTATGGACTAAACAATCCCCGCGCCAGAATAAACAAAAAAACATTTTTTGCTTTAAAAATGTTTTGGAAACAAGTTATACGACACATATTGAGTAAACACTGGCATCGACCGAACGGCCTGCGGTGAGCCCCTCGCCCACAGGCGGGAACGCCTGGTAACCGCGACTTCCATGGCAATAGGAGGCGCCTCCCACCACTTGTACGGCAAGGCACCATTCCGGGGCGCCATGCGTGCATCTTGTCAAGTAGCGGCGAGATGCGCTGGTGTCGCCCGCTTATGGCCTCCGCGTCTCGAGACGGCATTACCTTGCGAAGCAACAAGGTCGGCGCAGCGCTTGTAAATGAGCGGTGCTGGAAGCTTGAAATCGTTGCGCGCTCGGAGCAAACTGCCGACACCGTGGCACGTAAAGTTCTTTTCGTTCGCTTGTTTCCGTACATGACAAATCCTTGGCCGGTACGTCATAGTCAGCATTCGGCCAATCGTGCAAGGCAGAGCTCTGCGTGCACGTGCTCGTACGCACAGCGGCGCTATTCGGTCGCGCGCGTCGCCAATAGCTAACTGCAAGCGTGGAGCCCCGACTTGTGCTCCACGCGTGCATGCACGTGCAGCGTGCGTGGGAACGTAGCTCATACAAGCTTGCAGTTGCACGGGCGTGCACGCACGAGTAGAAGCGTGGCGGCGGCCAGTCGCCCTGCTTGCAATCCTCTAGACGTGAACAGTGCGACCTATGGAATGTTTAAAATAACTAGCGAGAAAAAATAAAAACAAGACTGCATTTAAAAAAAATGAAAAAAAATCGAGTTTACATTTACTTTTTTCAGTGGAATAATCGCGATGAAAGAGCGGACGGCTTTATTTTCATTGAACTGCTGTTGATGACGAAAAGGCATAGGGGTTAAGCAGACGGTTGTCCTATACTTCGTTTCAGCTTCAGTCCAGACGCAGCCGACGCTATTTTATTACATACTCTGGTTGGTCCGAGCGGGAGGTCAAGAAAGTACACAAGTCCCGAAGGGTATAAGAGATAAAGACGGCTAACGATAACGCTACGAGGTAGGGGGACCGATCAAGTAGCTTCAGAGGCGCAAGTCACTCGCCATTTGTTTGTTTACGATTGGTTCAGCGATGATAGAACGCGCACAAAAAAATCACAAGCATCATGATGGTGCCCTTTTGACGCTGTCTTAGCTGAAGGGCTGAAGGGCTGGTAGCCGACGCTACGAGCCCCTCAGCTTGTAGCGTCGGCTGCGTCTGTACTTCAGGTGAAACGGAGTATAGAAGGCAATTTTCGCACTGGAATCAAGGCAAGAGGGGAAAGCGAGGTATTGTCACGGATGAAAAACGATACACGAATGCACAACTGAAAAAATAATTGCGTGGCAAATAGCTTGGCAATTGTGTTGCATACGTAAACCGTTCCAGCATCAAGTGACATTGGGTCACGTGACGCCAATTTCCCCGCTAAACTTAGCGGAGAAACTGATTTGGGGCATAGGTCTCAGGACGTTAATTTTCCTGCAAAATTTAGCGGGGAAATTGACGTCACGTGACATTCACACCAAGTGAGTTTCCCCACTAAGTATTTCGGAGAAACTGAATTGGTGTGTAGGTCTGTGACGTCCCATGACGCAACACTGCGCGCGTTGCATTATGGGATGTCACAAGCCACGAATTCATGAAATGCGACATCACCAAATGTGGAGCAACTAGCCGAACAACGTTTCACGTCAGTACACATTTAATGAGGCAAATTGGTGCCTACGAACTTAAAGAGAAAAGAATACCCCTGTTACACGGGCAAACAGCGGTTAACTCATCTTTAACTGCTATTCCATAGTACCACAGTTACCACACTACACCCTCGGGCAGCTATTTCGGAAGAAGTGAAGAGCGCGCTTGCAGTGCTTTCATGGGTGCTCAAGATGCTCAAGCGCACATTCGTCCGTAGCTTTGACCGCATAGCCGCAAAACGTTGTCTGAAAGTACTGTGCACTAAATGTGGCTTAGCGCAACTGCAAATAAGTGTGCCCGTGTAACAAGGGTATAAGGCCGACTCTCCCGAAGTAGCGCATTACCGCTGCTTTTATGTACGCGGTACGTTCAGGAATGTTTTGAGCCAGAACAGACGGCGCCAGTCTAGAATGTTCTGGAGCTTTCCTGAAGAACAAAGACATAAAAAAAAAGAGTCGGGCCGGGCGGGTTAGAGTCTCGTACCATAGCCTCCTCTATACTCACAAATCCTGGCAGTTCGATGACGGAGCCATAGAGCTCCCGGCAGCAGATTTGGAGCGCAAGAATCTGGTAGCGCAGAGCATCAAAGAGCCATTTCTTGGGGAACCTGGAGGTCAGCGCATAGCTTTTGCAGCGGCGAGGACCCGGAACACACTTGTTCGCTTGGGAGAAGCGTGTTTCGGCGTCTCGCCGCAGCGGGGTGCCAATTACGTGGCTCTCCTCTCATCCGTTGTCTGCCGCTCCACCTTTTCCATTTTGGGCGGCCGCTTCTTGTGGCGATCTGCCAGGCTTTCTCAGTGTATGGGGGGCTATACCCGTACCTTCTCTTGGCAGCCGCGTGCGTTCCTTAACTCCGCCACGCACGTGTCACTAAAGTCACGCGAGAGCGCAACGAAACCTTGTGAGGACGATGATAAAGGCTCGTTCACACAGACCCGTTTTCTTACGTTACGTTACGAAAAGTCAGTGGGAAATGTGTGCTTCGTTCTAAGCGTGGGTACCAATTCAAGGAAGTAGCCTGGCACGCGACATTCAAGACACGAATGTTTCGGTGACTTTGACGTAACGTAAGAAAACGGTGCTGTGTGAACCAGTTTGAAAAGTTGAACCGAGCTCAACTCCTTACGTTACGCTACGACGAGCGTTGTGTCCTTGGTTGCCACGGTAACTCACCGTCCTAGCTCGTCGTCACCGAAACATTCGTGTCTCGAATGTCACCTGCCAGGTTGTCTCCTTGAATTGGTAGCCAAGCTTACCACGAAGCACAAATTTCCCGGTGACTTTTCGTAACGTAACGTAAGAAAACGGTTCTTGTGTGAACGAGCCTTTATTCCCCCTTCCAATGGCACAGTTAAGAAACAAAGTCTAAAGACGTGATGAGGGCCCAACACTAGCAAACCACAGTATCAATCCTGGTTCAGACAGTTGCGTCTGACTGCGTTTTGACTGCGTTGCGGCGGCGACAAACCAGGGCATCCCTGCTGCTTATATCCCGTGCCAAGATGGTTCCATGAATTGGATTCCACGCTTCATACGAAGCACAGATGTGCCGCTGCCTCCCTTTCGGTTCTCGACGCAACGCTGTCAAACGCACTCCAACGCAAGTGTCTGAACCGGCCTTCAGAACTTTGGATGCATTTCGACTGGTCTATCGTGTTTCAGGCGCCAAGCTCTTGAAGTGAAGTTCCGTGCGTAAATTTTGTTCGATGTGTCTTGTAGAGCGTGTTTCTTGTCAAGTGTCTTGGAAAAAGTAAAGCTTTGCACCTCCGTTTTGTTCAGTGTGCCTCGTAGGGCTTGTCTTTTGATATAAGGCGCTAACAAGTCCTTTTTTTAATTATTATTATTAGGTCATAGACGTCAGAACTAAGACAGTCCATTCATTAGAGAGACTAATCGGTAGCCCATATTATATGTAATAGTGGTATAATCCATTATTTGATTCCCCTCTCTCTGAACAGGGCGCACATTGGCGTATGGGTTCTTTCCTCCTCGCTTAGTTTCTTCCTTCTTTCTTCCGTTGCTCTCGTGGATTATGAAAGCAGAAATGAATAATCTTCACTGCAGAAAACTTAAGTTGTGCGATGATGTTAAAAAACGACTGAAGATAGTTTTATTCCGTTTATGTTGTAATTGACGGGTTTCCTTTTATTAGAAATCGGAAAGCTGTTTTTCTCTTTTTTTTTTCAAAATATTAACGAAGTTTTTACAATTTGTTTCATATAAAATAAATTAAAAATATAAGAAATTACACTCAAACACACGCTTCCATCGTCCATTTTTCTTCATTACTTGTCAAGTGATTCTACGAGAATCGCTTCGACTTAACAAAATCATTAAACAAAGAAAAAAAATTTTACAAGCCAACAGTATTTTGTTTCGGGCGAAATTCCGCCATGTCTATAAAGCAATATTTTCTATCGACCATTCTGAAAGAAAGCTTTTTATCGGGTCGTTTTCAGCTTTAATTTGTGCCTATGGCTCGTGAAATTTGCTCGATTTCCGGACCCCAGAACGCGCGTGTGGTTTGATCTGGAAATCGTACGCTGGCTGTGGATTTGTAAACATTAGAAACGTGCATAGATTAAGACAGTGTCGTCACCAGTCTTTATCTGCTGCCCATGGCTGAAACCTCGCCGCCGGTACTACCGACTCTAAATGGACCAATTTCGTTGGTTTCGGTCCGTAAACCTGTCTCCGACGCCATACTCTACCGGCACCTCTGAGCGACCACCAGAGGCCAACATCCATCGTCAACTTCAAACTTGAAACCTGCTTCAGTCATCCTTTCAGAGAACCTATCTTTCTCGCACAAAGCTAAGTGCCTTACTTAGTTCTCCAACAAACAAACAAACAACCGGAAGTTATAACTCTTGGCTAGGCCGCCGCCGCAGCACGCGAGCGAAGTCGGTTCCCGGTGCCGTCGCAGCATCGTTACCACCGTCTGGAGTGAGAGGGATGATTCGATCATAGCGCAATTTGATTAGTACCCCTTCTCGACGTCGGTGAAGAGGAAGGCCGCTCGTTTGCTCCCCGCGAGAACGGATGAGTGTTCCTGGCAGCTAAGGGTGGGAGGGGGGCGCTCATTGCGATTCGGGTCCTTCTACGCTCCTCTCCAACTCGCCATGGACTGCAGAAGCAGCTAGGAGTTGGGATGTGGCGAACTTTTATCGAAACTCGGGTTCGGCGAACCATTCAAAAATAGTAATGTCCCTCGACTTCTGAAATAAAAATTAATGTAAAATTTTGGGAAAATATTATTGACGAAATTGTGTGTTTGATATATAATAGAATAATTGCCAATGTTTACAGTAATAAAAAAGCAAACCTAAGTTCTTCATTAATTTAGTTATATGGTTAAACGTCTGAGCCGCTCCTCCGCCAGGCGGTGCCAGCTGGTTTTTAATTTACTCGCATGCACACAATAGTCTAAATTCTGTCTAAATTCTGTCGAGCTTCTGTCTAACTTCTAACTTATGTACAAGTTATGTACAACTTATATCTGACTTCTGTCTAGTCTAACTTATGTCTAACTTCTGCCGCACCTGTGTTGGACTCGTGTCGGACTTCGGATGAAAAGTTCGAAAAAGTCGAAACATGGTCCAACTCAAACTCCGGCAGGTTCGTGACATCTCTATTCGCGTTTCCAACTCGACGCTCGCCCTCCCGCGGCGGAAACGGGAAGCGCTCTAGTGAGGGTCCTCCGATTCTCCCGCTCAGCGGGCACGGCGGAACTGCTCGCGATTGTGGCTCGCGCATTGCCATTTCCGAATGCAAACAACACTCTTCACTGTCCCAACGTAGTGCTGCGGCCGGTATGGGATTGTACCTTACTGGACAGTTTTATTATTGCGCATAGAAGCAAAACGAAAGCGCTGTGCGTTTGCGTTAGTTACATGCCCCATGTTGTGCGTGCGACTCATCGCCATATGGCGCCACCCAAGACCGCCATTTTTGGCTCCGCGCACGCGCAGTGTGGAACAAGCAAAGCTAACGCAAACATACAGCACTTGCGTTCGCTCGTATACACAATATTAAAACTCGTTACTGTTTCACCGACTTCCAACGCCAACGAAACGTGCTGCAGTGAGCAGACGTGCAAGAAGGTAGGCGTTCCTTCGAACTGGAAAGGATGAGATTGGCAAAACGACGGAGCGTAAAAATTAAAGTAACTAAATAATAGAAACAATTATGATTTTTTTTTTTTTTTTTTTTTTGCTTTTGGGCGTTTTTTTAGAAGGATATTGGCGGCGATTTAGCACGTTTTGCCGACTGTCAAAAGTCGCGACTTTAGCGAAATACACTTTACCCACAATAAATTTAATTTTAAATGGATTCCTCACAGTAGCTAGAATGTTTTCATTAGTTTTAGAATATTTTTGTTCTATTACTTGGTAATTCAAAACGTTGCAATTGGCACCGTGATGATAATTAGCACAATTTTGATTGTCATATTTGTTCGCGCGTTTGAAATGAAATCAGAAGCAACAAATTAGAGCTGGAAAAATTAGGTATTAAAATATATGCATTTTAATATTATTATTATTATTATTAATACAAATCGCGGCAATGTATGCCCCCAATTAATGCCAAGGTCACGAAAATCTGCCATTTAACCATAATAGTCTTTCCAGAAAGGTATAAAAAACTCTGACATCGTTATCAAGATAGACAAACAGTCAAACACTGGGTGTAATATAAAGTCATATGCGTCACGCGTTGCTATAAAAACACACAAACACACTTCAGCTGTCTGACTCGGATACCGTCTTTGGGTTGTTAATTATTTATTTATAATTTATATGCTTTGTGGACATATCGTCAAAATTGGATTTATTCTCTTATTCTTGTACTGGGAATAATGTTAAACCAATTAATCATCTCAATATCCAAAAAACCCATTAAAAGGCCCGCAGTTCATTATTTCCCATGACAATTATCTGAGCGAGAAAAGGCAGCGAGAACGCACAAATATCAGCAGTGATTTTTCAACAACTACAAATATCAGCCTGGATGGAACACGTATGTCACAAAATAAGTTGCCCCGAAAAACTTGTCTAACTAGATCATTATGATGTGAGACACATCTTGAGTTATGAAAGAATCCAAAACTAAGACCCACATCGAAAAATTGAATCCAAAGTAGGGGTTAGTTTCGGTTTCGCTCCAAAATTAAAACGCGCATCCTTGCGTAAATATTACGCTAAAGACCGTTCTTGTTTTCAGGATAAAGAGGTGACCTACGGTCATAACACCCTAGCTTCCTCCTATTACTAGAAATAATTTGTGTCACTCAGTGAAGCCAGCACACTAGACAGGCTCAGCAGCGGCACGCATCTCCGACCCTCACTATAACCGCCATTTTTGAAAATGAGTGGCGCCACCTATAGTTAGTTGGAGTCGCGAATAGTTGGTGTAGGTGTTAAGCATTCAGGGAAGCTCCTCCCACCCCTATCCCCTTTAGAAGAGCGAACGTGGGGGAGGAGGTAGCCTCCTCCCCCGCGCCCGCCGACAAAGAAATGGGAGGAGCTTCTCCTGGACTCTTCACTTGTCACCAACTATAGCTAAAAGCCAACTGATTGAGTCACGAATTTCTTCCGCCGAATCTACCAACCAGCGGCCGAAAACCAGCCGCACCAGTGCAAACTTGTCAGCTGGACCGGTCAGGCACGTTGGAAACGAGCATTATTGGTTTTGATCGGGTCCCGAATGTGCGAACGCGTGTGTGCGTAGCTTATGCTTCGGTCCATCCGGAGGTCTATCAGGAGAATTCAGGCGGTTCCTGGTTACAGTTCCAAGAACTGAAGAGGTCCTATTGACGAGTCCCTCTTCATCAGTGCCGGCCGGGACTCGCAATCGGTCGCGCCTGCAACTACCACCTTTTTATTTATTTTTTTTTCTGTGGGCCGCTTTAGGATTCTTTTATATGGCCACGCTTTATTGTCCATACCAATGGTCACCTTCTTCCGCTAAAAAACGAAACTAAGTACAGTCCCTCGTTATTAGAGAGTTTTAGTAGATCGTTCCGATGACTCCGATAACGATACCCGATACTCTGCCTTCGCCTTTGCGCTTACATATATAGTATCGTTATCGGGGGTATCGGAGGCATCGGAACGATCTACTAAAACTCTCTATTCACTCAAAAGGGTAACTAAGTACGTTATTCGTTACTCAGATTCAAAAGGAACGCCTTACTTCAGCTCCAAAGTAGCGTCTTACTTTTCCGGGGCTTCGCACTGCGCATGCTCAGAACTTGTACGCTCGCGCAGTGCGTTGGCACCCTTAACCCAAGTCAAGCTAAAACGCACTTACCAAACTGTACTATTATACCCTGTTACACGGGCACCCTTAACCGCGGTTAACTCAGCCTTAACTGCTGTTACGCGGCACCAGAGTGACCGGACTATACTCTCGGACAGCTGTTTCGGACGTGAAGAGCGCACGTGCACTGTTCTGATGGGTGATCAAGATACTCCAGCGCACGTGCGTCCATAGCTTTGAGTGCATAACCACAAAATGTTGTCCGCAAGTATTGTGTGCTAATTGTGGCTTAGCGTAACTGCAGGTAAGTGTGCCCGGGTAACGAGGGTATTAGACAACTTCGTGTGGCTGTGCAGTCGAAGCTATGGGCGCACTTGCGCTCGCACACCTTGAGTGACCACCAAAGCTGCGTACGCGCACTCTATATTTCTGAAATGAGCTGTCCGAGAGTGTAGTGTGGTAACTGTGGTTCGGCGTAACTTCAATTAAGGGTGACTTAACTGCGGTCAAGAGTACCCGTGTAACTAGGCCTAGCTTTCAACGCGTTCAAGAGCCTCTATTTTAATCGTCTTTTTGGCGCTACCTTCCCATTAAAGTCACAGACGCGAGCTAGGGTGAAAACCAAGTAAGGCAACGTGTTTGAACACGTTCCTCTCCAGGAGTAACTAAATATAGTTACTCGTTACTCTATCAAAGGGTAACGAAAACACGTTACTGGTTCCCATTCAGTTAAAATGTAACTAAGCCATTACTTCGTTACTGAAGAAAGTGATTACATAGAGTGTAACTCGTTACGTACAAGTCGGCTTGCGTGGAATATCAGACGCTGTGCAAGTGTCCACGGCCCATTGAGTGACTTCACATTTTTCGCCTGGAAAAAGTGCATATGAATTTGCTTTCGTGGGTCTCCAATTTTGCGTTGCTGGCAGTTGGCGACCTCCTATAAAACCTAGATTGTGTGAACTGAACCTCCCTCCCCATTAATGTTCGTTTGGAAGGTCGCCAAACGAGCTGATCTTTAGAGCATCTAATTCTTCACCTTCTGCGCACTGCCATTTTTGTCTTCTGGGCCATGGAAGGCGTTCTGAACACGCACCGTAACTATCTTCTGTCGAATACCAGACGTTTCGCATGCGTCTGCTGCTGACTCAGCACTCTTTTCCCGGGTGGTAAGTGATAGAAAGTCGTATACTAATTTGTTTTTGTGCGGTCGGCTTTCGCGTTGCTCGGCGCCAATGCTTCGCTACACTCTGCCCTCTTGCAAACTCCTACAAAGCCTAGCCTGTAGGAACTGAACCCGCCTTCCTCCTCTTCAATGCACCTGCAGTATAAATTTTTCTGCATATCTTTCGTATCATCAACTTCGTACAGGCTCGGCAAGGCCCAAGAGGAATGACTGCAAGCATGATCCGATGGCGTGACATGCAAGCTATGTATTCCAGCACCTAAATAACGAGGGCGTAATGCTTTATTTTCGACGTCACTTCTTGTAAGCCAAAACCGTGTACAACGCTGACTCGTATCCAATTCGTGCCACTCACTGGCCTCTGGTATGCGACGTCACGGACCTAGCATTACAACCTTGTTATGTAGGAGGCATTGTCTACGTATTGCTCCTTGGCTTCAAGACCGAAGCTTGGGTTAGTTGTAGAGATACTAACCAGTCTGTGTGTGTCTGTGCTCATCTCTTTCATAGTCCTCTTTCGTGTGCGCTGTTCTCGCCGTTTGAGAACTCGTCGCTCCCGTAATGTGGCGCTGCACTTAAGAAGAAGTGTGGGAACCCATTCTGAAGCTTGCCCTTCAGGTTCCCTTCGCCGTGCCTTCCTCGTCGTCGCGGTGGTCCGAGTGGAGCCCCTGGTCATCGTGCAGTCGCACCTGTGGCGGTGGCGTGGCGTTCAGGTCTCGGACGTGCCAGATCAGGTAATGCACAGGCCCGGACATCAAGTCTTAAGCCGCGTTCACACTTTTAATACATCCTACAGAAAAGTCTCCAGACACTGTCCGAGGCGTGCAAGAAAGGCTCAAGTCTAGCAGTTTGGGCTAGTTGGCGCAAGGTACCACCGGTTACAAAGGGCATAGCCATTAGCATCCATCCATCCATCCATCCATCCATCCTTTCTTGTATGACATACTTCCATACTGGTCATAAAAAAGCTGTCTGCAGACATGCTTGAAGAATGCATATGTATGAAGCAAACATGCTTTGGCCCTCCTGAAGGCCCAAAGCTTTCAGGAGGGCCGAAGCACAGCTATGGCCGCCAGTGAAAACTCCCCGTGGCTTTGACGGAACTACCAGCCTGCCCCGCTGGCGAAGCGCCCAAGCTTGAGCTAGGCCCAACGAGGGTCAACCATGTCGGAATAGTTCTTATCAGTTTTCGGGAGCATCCACTTTAGAAAGCGCATGGTGTGTCGTAGGTCACGCGTTCAGATTTTCGCGATTTATTCAGTCTGGACTCGGAAAGCACGGCTCTTTGAGCCAAAATGTTATCTCTGTTTGGGAATTTGAAGGCATTAAAAAGCCCGGAGAAGCAAAAAAAATTCTTAACTTGACCTTTTTTTCTTTCTTCGGAGTCTGGACGGACCTATTGTCCCTAATTCGCCAAACAAGTGCCAACGTTGGGCTTTATGCTGCTGGTCGTTTGGCTGTCATCTGGCATCCTTGAACTGAAATCGCCAAGGAAGTGCCAGAGTAACGCGCTTGATTTCTGGTCGTTCGGTTTTCATGTGGAAGCTTTAGGTCTAAAATTTCAAACAAGTACCGAATGTAAGCTTCACAACTTGTTCTTTGCTTCGTACGTGGCATCTTAGGCTCAAGTCTGGCAGCTTGGCAATTATGTGGCGAGTTAGAGAAAAGCCACAAAAACGCGAAGAAAAGCACTCTGGCAGGCACTAACACGTTGGAGCTAAGCCGTATTAGGCCCTTGTTAGGCTCCTATCATTGCCAAGCTTGTGACAGGTTAGGCATTTATGTTAAGTGGTAACTGGGGGTAAGTACGGTAAACTTTTTATTTTGCAATTTTAGTGCCAATGTGGCCCAAAACGCATTTCCTTATTGTTTCCATAAAAGTGTTAAGGTGTATTTTTTGTCATGTTTGACTGGTGCGGGTGTTGCTTCGGATGAAAACTCAGCAAATTCCCCGTTGAATATTTGAAATTAGGTGTTTTTTACTGCCTTTCTTCAATGTTGCAGAAGCGCTACACAGTCAAAACCGAACGTGAATGGAGTTGTAGGGTTAAAATAAAAAGTATTTCTTTGTTGCTTTCTTTACTCAAAACTCACTTGTTTGGGTGTCCTTTCTTACAACAGTGGGCTGATGATCGACTCCCAGTGGAGTGACGACAGCCCAACAAAAAGGTACGTACTCAGATTCAACAAACCTTTCAGTCGCGAATATTGACCCCTGCACTTTCTACGTTTGTTTGATTGTCTCATTTGCAAGCTTCTTAAACACTTTGAGAATTTAGCATCGATACAATTTTCTTTATCAAGTAGAGTTCAAAAGTATCCGGCTTGGGATATAAAAATTGCGGCAATCTTAAAAGCACGGAATGACAGGTAGCCATCTACCTGGAGGTTGGCATAAGCGTTCGAATTCCGTACCTACATTATTCGACTGAAAAAAACTCGCTAGAAAAACTTGCGATACTCTAAGTGACTCTAATGTTGAATATTGAGTAGGGAACTTTCTTAAAGTTAGGGGATTTTATTGAGCTAGATCAGGGGTGGCCAAGCTGACCTGGCCTAAGAGCCGCAAAGAAAACCACGAAACTTCCAAGAGCCGCGGAGGGCGGGGGGGGGGGGGGGGCAGACTTTTTGTCCAGAGCAATAATCGAAACTTGAACTACTTTCAATCAATCCAAGCCAAAAGCTGTCCAACTGCACGTAAGGTAGCAGTAGCACACCACCACCAAGCCGCAACCTGTCTTTCGATTTAAAACGTGCTTCAGGGGAAGTGCCGGGAAGGGGGGGGGGGGGCAGGGAGGAAGCCGCGAGCCGCACTTTAACACTTGAAGAGCCGCATGCGGCTCGCGAGCCGCAGCTTGGCCACCCCTGAGCTAGATGGTTAAAACTTGTTAATGTAAAGCTGTGTTCTTGTACGCTCCTTTACCTTCGTTATTTGTAAAAAGAAAAAAAACCTTTCCACTAGCAATTTGTTACTTCTTCACCAAAACACTTTCTTCCCTGTCTTCTCTTTTATATGATACCATGAAGAAATAATAAGCTTTGTCTGGGAAGAAAGAGCCTCAAAGATGATCCTCGTGATGGTCAGCTCGTGGAAACGATGATTGAGCGAAATATGTTCCTTGTTGAATACATGCCTAATGGCATCTGGTTGGAGTTTAAAGATGTAGATCAACCAATCCTTCGGGGTTTTTTTACTCGATCAGTCTTCTTGAATTTAGAAAAAAAAAGCATTCCCTAACGCATCTAAATCCGCAGACTATTTGGTAGTCTCGTATATATTTGGATATACATATAACTTCAAAATATTTCAGTAATATTGACTTTCTAAAACAACCGTGCTTCGCATAATTCACGAGCACTTTGTTTTCCGATGTACATGAGGTTTGATTCACCTGGAGCGCTGTATTCCGAAGTAGTAGTATACTTGGATAATGTGATAACAGTAATTAAATTACTATTATTTATTTACTTCTTACCTTTTTGTATTTATTACCATAGACTAGAAGTAGTTGAAGTATCAATTTCCGTAATTTTATTTTCAGCAATCGCAAAAAGTATAATTAGAGTTACGGGTACCTTTACATGCTTTTGTCAGCCTAGAGTTTTATCCTATACTCCATCTCACGAACATCTGTAGAGGCTGACAAAGACACGGGCGCAAGGTCGTTGGTTTAGAAAGCACGTATGCTCGAGTAATGACATAAACAAAGCTGCTGAACTAAGGTGGCTCGCCTGTGCCTTTATTTGCACTGCAGGTTGTTCGTTTCATTTTTTGTTCCAATGCCCCTCAATGCCCATGATGTATGACAAACAAGACAGACAACAAAGAGCACATAAAATATTCTAACGCTACCGGCTGCTGCAGCGAAGATTTTCGGAAATCTCTAAAAATATGCTGTTTCACATATGAAGAAACTCGTTTCGGGAACAAACTGCTGGCTATACAGACTTCAGGGATTGCACAATCATACTAATTAGCTAACGAATTAAAAAAAATACTATACAACTTTTTGACGCTCAGTTTGGCGGCCAGTACCAATGCCAAGTTTGATGCTGCGGGCAGAACAATCCTGTCTTCGTTTTTTGAAGACCATGAAATTAATTTTGAGCTGGGATAATGACTTAGATTGGCATTTTACTAATTTTATGTCATTTAGTAGGCCAAAAGTCTGCTTTTTAGTTAAAAAATCATGAGCCATTCCACTCTGTGAAGGTATAAACCAGCGAAGCTGTTTAGCAGAAGACACAGACGTGACACAAAATTTCGAACAAAGGTACGAAAACATTTACTGTCTTGATCGGTGGTCATCGTGACGAAAGGTACGCACACACGTGTCAAAGACTATCTCCACCCCGAGGAGCCGGAGGGAACTAGACACGCGCGACGGAACCGCCACCCGGCGGAAGGAGAGTATACTAGGCACGCAAATGGTTCGCGCGACGACTAGAGAGGGCGGTGCGAGCCCGCTCTGAGTTTTTGTTGACGCACATGAAAATTCCACGGAACCCTAGCCATAAACAGCTTCGCTGTAAAAGTTAGAAATAGAGTGGACTTTTTCTTGCCTCTTTTTGTCGTAAGCCCTCCGCCTTTTCACTGTGATGCATCCGCTGTGCCCGAGCAGGTCAGCCGAACCCAGCTCACGCATTGCACACGAGCACAGCGTCACTCGTGCGTATGCGCTCGTCAACAATCTATCCGTCGACGAATATCTTTATTCTCGTTCTTAGCCAATGATTGCCGTAACGGCACTTATCAATACTTGAGAGTGACAGGTTCCATCGCATGCTTAAAAGGCACGATGGAAGCTACGACTCATCGCACCCGTTAAAATACTACGTCACGATCGACCACCTGATTTCTCATTTCGCGTTTGAGTTAGGAAGGAAAACTAAGGAGGAAGAAGTTGAAAAAACATTTTATGGTTCCTTTAAAATGGAGGAAGAGTCCTTCTTGTAAGCATCGCATCGCAAAAAAAAACAGCCTTAAACTTTTGTTTTCATTAAAATAGCGTTTGAGACGTTAAAGAAACAACTTACAAACAAAAATGCCGTAGCACGTGATTGGCGCCTGCTTTTGCCGCTTCACTCGATGCTAGACTGTGCTAGGGCACACACTGCGAGCGTAAAGAGGAGAACTTGTCAAAAGCAGAGCAACCACCGAGGTGCACATGTGACTCGATTTATTTATTTATTTTAATTAGAAATCCTGCTGGGAGAAGCGCTGCCCGAGCAGGGAGGGTCCCAACAGGCGTGGTAATATAGTCATTGAATGGATCAGAAGGGCGGGGCGTTTTCTCTCGAATAGCCAGCCGCCAGCACGCTCTCGTTGCCTTCCACCGTGCTTTGACTGCGCGAGCACGCTCGAGGCTCGCGAGGCACCGAAGCGTTATCAAAGGTGAGGACGCTCCCGCATGAAGCGGGACAACTGAAACTCCTCCATGCAGTTATTATTCTGCTAGTGGAAATAGATGTTAAAATGTAGCCTCCTATGTGCATTCACCGAGCAATGACGACGGGAGGCCTCACATAAAGCGAGGTATACCTTCCATGGTATGGATGGAAAGAGTGAATCAAAATGATACGATTATGGTGTGTACGTCTTGTACCTTATGACGACTACACTCGGCCATTTTTAAAATTTGCTAGAACCTTGAGCCGCCGTTAGACTCAGTGCTTACTAACACTAATAGACCACATTTGCTTTGAACTCATGTGGTCAAAGCAAAGTGGCTTTGATCACATCAATTTAAAGTGAAAGCTAGGGGGACATAGTGTAGGGGGCTAGTCGTAACGATCAGCCGGTTAAGTAAAATCTACTTATTAAGTTTTTAATTAGTGAAAATAGACATATGGTTCCAATGAAAAACATGGTGAACGTCATCATAAAGCACTAAATCAGTAATTTTCAGAAAAACTTTGAGCACGTGAGAAGCGCAGTAGTTCGCTAAATTTACTACTTCTGCAGCAGGAGTAAGGCTGCCGGTGCAATAACGGGCAAACCCGATTTTTCCGTCCCTTATCATATCCCCAGCCTTGTTCCTGTTGCACTCGTGGTTCCTTAGCGCCCTCCTACGCTTCAAACGTGCTCCAAGAATTTCTAAAAAGTTGTTGATCTTGTGGTTTTTGATGACTCTCAGCAAGTTTCTAATTGGAACCATTCGTCTATTCAATAATTAAAAGGTAATTAAAAAACTTTACTTAATTAGCCGACTGAGCGTTACCATCAGCTCTCTCTACTAAGTCCCTCTAGCCGTATAACTCACCTGCACAAACAGCAAAAGTGTAACTCTCACGACTTTTTTTTTTTTAATTTTGCAAAGCTTAAAAGAAAACACTTTGTTTAGGTGCATTTAATATGAGCTTTGTGTTATTTCATCAAGACCTACATGTTTGAAACGATTTGTTTCTTCCTTCGACAACTAAATTTTGTAAAAACTACTTCGCTCAGGGCATGAATGATGCACGAAACGTCCTTTTTTACCTGGTGCAACAAGTGACTGCTACCTTCAAGCTTAAATCTTCGGGAAGCAAATTAATGGAGATGATGGGGCGAATAGTGTTGAATGAAAAATTGTGTTGTCAAGAAAGCCTCGTGTTTTTTTAGAGGTATTAAGATCCAAATTAATAATAATAGAAGTGTGTTAAAGCCCTAAACATTTTCAAAGTTACCTTTATTTTTGAGGCCAAAGAATAGGTCCCGACGGAAAATATAAACCGTACTATATTTAACGAGTGCCGAAAGATCGAGTGACTTTTATTGTTTTTGTGTGTGTGTATTGCAGGACGTACTACTCGTGGAGCGATCACGAGGTTACAGTGCACTGGAGCGAATGGGCAGCACAAACTCTGCAACGTGGAGGTGAGTGCCATTCATTTGTGAACAGGTAAATTTACCGTGTAACGTAAATACATTAATGAATTGTATGATGCGCGCGCATGCACTCTCAAACTGGGAACAGAGTAGTATATGGAGAAAGTTAGGTCAATCATTGCAGTGAGTCAGCTCGAATATAGGACAAGACCATATATGCTAAACGCAGGTTGTTCGGTGAGTGCACATTCATGGTAAAATATAAGTGGGATTCCATATTTTTGGCGTTCACATATAGTAGAATTCCGAGGGTGTTTTTAAGACGTTTTTTTCCCGAAAATTTAGAGTTTATTGAAGTTTATTTATTATTGATGCTGGATTCACCGAAATTCGGAGTTTTACCTTACTCTGTTTTTTTTTTCTTCAAGATTCAGTATAAAGCAAATATGCCGAAACCAACCAGCCTTAAATTATTAAGGACTCGTCCTGTCTCGGATTATATTTCTTCAGCTGGACTGGGCATTCGCGCCCTTGCCATTGATAACACTGACTGACAGCAAAACTTCTAAACAAGTGTTGCTTTATTAAAGTTCGCTAATATAAAATCGCTGAAATCATTGGCCTAGACTCCGGAAAGCTCGTTTTCTTCTCATCCCATTCCACCGATTCACCCTGCCCGCTGCGAAAGTGGAGTGAGTGGCAATATAAAACATTTAGCTTCCCCCCCCCCTTTTTCTCTCTCTTCCATGATAATTTTTCACTGTTATAAAAACACAACTCCGCTTTTCTTCAAGAAGTCCAAACAGAACAACAAGGACGGTAGTTTTTGATCGTGACCCGAAATTACAATAACCCGTTGTTCTGAACAAAACTTGACGGGACGAACGGTGAACCGTCTCTTGTCAATAATCCTAGATTTAAAAGAAACAGGAGTTGTCTCTTCTCAAGTTCGCTGACCCTGTGCTCCGACTAAGATTATCTGCAGAATGCCGGGATTTTCGTTGGTTTTGTTGCTATCGTGTCATCGAAGTTTGAGTTTCCGGATAAATCCGAATTGACAAAACTGTTACCAGCGAGTGTTTTTCTTTAGATTTTATCGGACATGTTCGAAACCACGAAATCCTAATTATAAGTCATGAATGTTCCCTAGCGTTGGTAGAGAGCCAAAAATGTTGGCCCCTTATCTGGTTAGTAACGTGATGGCGCTAAAGTGTCTATTGAATGAGGGAATTAACAAATTCAACGTACGTTTAAGTGTTTTCTTTTTCTTTGTATAGGCTAGCGTTATTTGTTTGGTTTTATTACCTCCCCGGTTGTGAAAACTGTTTAGATTATATTTATTTCCTTCTGTAATCGCAAGAGGAATGCGTGGCTTTAAAGGCGGCGACACCTGCGCCGCCCCCTAGCATTGACGAATATGTCATATAGAGAGCAGAAGGCTACTTGGTTTATGAAGGATGTCTGACTGTTCAAAGTTATATTGTCTTGTCCACAGGAGTGCCCTCCTGGGAGCAGTGGTTACACGGACGAGCAGTGCTCGGCTTTTAACGATCTGCCTCGTCGCCGGTCGTCGTTCTGTCAAGTGGCTTGCCGTCGAGGAACACCCACAGAGTAAAGGTTTCTTTCTTTGTCCACTACTGGCCAGAAGATTTAACCGGCACATGCACTGCGGAAAAGAGTCGTACTAGGGCTCTGCTCTACACTTAAGATGACACTTAACTACCTCAAAAAATAAAAAATACTTTGGAATCGCGTGTATAGGTCCAAAGTGAACTTCTCCTTGAACAAACTTTTAGTCCTACGTTTTTGTTGCTAGACACATTTTGAAAAGAGCGTTCCCAAACATGCTTTCCCTTTGAGATGTCTGGAAATTCTGAAACGTACTGCCTAGCGGCATGTTTTGAAATCTCTTCTAACTCAAAATAAGTATAGCAAAGTAAATCAAAATGTTCATATTTTTTCCGAGAAATTTTATCTTACAACATATATGTTCTTAAAAAATATTATTTTAGTTTAGTATTTTTCAACAGAAAGGATGCTGCGCGAGCGATGTCAAAACTGTTCCAGGTGACAATCAGTAAACTTGCTTCTGCACTGAAAGTAACTTTGAAAGGCAAGAGATTGTGTTCCCCCTCTGGGCTGGGCACGCTAACCTGTGGGCCGTGTTCTTCGCTTGACGGGCGGGCACAAATAGATACATGGTTTATAGGAAAGGATGCACAAACATGTCCAGACTATAGGCGGTACTCAGTGGACAACCTGTAGTTGGTCTTTGTTTAGAGCCCATGCTCAGAAAAATCTCTCACGTGTCTCCTCCCAGGGCCAAAGCACTTGTACGTGTAGTAAACCTCGTTGATGGCGCTTAACACGTGCTTGGTCATGACCGCCAGTTATTATCAAACATACACAGTTAAAAACATGGCTGGTACCCGATGTGTGCTGGCACCTGCATCAGCAACTGAATGTAGCTTTATCAGGATTGAAGGTTTTGAGCAATTCCCCCTGCACGAGCAGACACACACTGATCACGTCACAGTTAGAAATATCGAGATATCACCGGAACTCATCTTTTTACACGGAATGTGTGTTATCAGCCGATTTCCTGGGAGCTCTGTAACATGACGGCCGGCTGTAGCGGCCGGTTGCATCCACACCGAAAAGCGTTACGCCCCTAGGGGACCATATAGAAAGACCTCAGTCCCCCGGCAAAACTTGAACTCACCAGCTTGAGATTATGAGCCAACTGCTTTCCCGACTGAGCTATCCAGGGTCTAGAAACGGAGCATGCAAGCAAAGGCGAAGTCATTCGCGGGGCACGCGAACGCGTGAGTCGCGCTCCTCGAGGCCTTAGCTGCAGCTTTTGCCATCTCTCGGGGTATGTAAGAGACGAGCGCGAATGTTTGTTTAACGCTGCCGTTCAGGTGACCCTCCTCTCCTTCCTGAAAGACCTATCACACATTCGGTGCTTGTATATTCTTTGTTTTCGCAACTAGAAGGCTGGTATTAAAATGGCTATGGTGATTAGATGTGCTGTACCAACATAAACGGCAAAATTTGGTATTCGACGCCACCCTTTATTTTCAAACGGCCGAAGGTGCGACAATATTCTGTTCGCACTTTCTGCTCCGCATAATGTACGAGTTCTCTAGAAACGCAACGCCGCCATGAGACTGTCCACTTTTGGCACTTTTTTGTGCTATTCCTGTACGTACTGGTCGAACTGCCTGTTGAAGTTTATGACTCCCCAATAGAAGCCCAGCCTGGAAAAGACGTTCTAGTTAACGCAGTGACCTATTTAACTTCGGATCCCAGGCTTTTTTTTTCCAAGCATTCAATGAAATAGCATTATCCTAAACCATTATCTGTTGTCCAGATGTCGCAACGTTGAGCATGCTTTCTCCGGCAACTCAGCGTTAATCGATACTCGAGACAACTACATTAGAGCTTCAAAAACATTTCGATCAGCTGCACCTTCACACAAAGTGCATTTTGAGCTTGACAAAAGCTTTGTTGTCGGTGCAGGTCGAAACCCCTGCGAGCTGCGGTGCCGGTCGCATGATTCAACGATGACCCTGAGCTTCGGCAAGATGGCAAACGGCACACGTTGCGGCCAGTCTAGTGTTTGTATCAATGGACGCTGCGTTGTAAGTTGTTTATTTTATGTCAACGTCACAACACTTCACGGTATATTGTCACGAATGAACAGGCGAGGAAGCAAAGAATAACTGGACAAACTGAAACGTTTAATGGGGCGAACTTGTGCCCAAAAATAAAAATGAAATGGAAGATAACAGCCGAGCGTCGCGGGCGTCGAAGTCGGCGTAACAGTAAAATCGAACCGCTTTGGCGAGACTGACTGCTGGCTCGCCACGCGGAGCCCACTTATGTACACGCTTTGGCTAGTGGAACAATGAACGTAGAAGGTTCGACGACTAGAACATTCGGACCTCGAACAAGCAACAGGATTCTCGAATTCACCAGAACACTAAATTGCAAGAGTAAATAAAAGACTCATCGCTCCAGGAATCGAGCCCTGGCTCTTCGCATGGAGGCAAGCACGATAACCCTTAGGCCACGGCCGCGCTGCCTACCTGGCCAGCTGTGCGCGTGGCAATATTCAATGTGAGACGACTTGTCGGCGAACCATTGGGTGGCCATGCACGTTGTGCTTGAGATAAATTTTGTTTACGAAAACAATAGCTGTGTTCTTTATCAGGCCACATTATATCGGACATCTGACGAACATTGTGACAAAATATCTTCTGTCCCATTACGGATTTCTACGGCATAGCCGTAGCAAGTGCTTTAATCCGCCATCCACCATCGGTTGGAGGCATAAACAATAGTCTTAAGAATGATCGAGGACAGGACCAAATTGCAAGGTTTCACATCAGCCTACATTCTATTAGAATCATGACGTGCGTAGCCAGACTAATTCTGCTCTCACAAAAGGTTTTATTGAAATTTAACCCTACAGAGAACTCCTAACGCGCCACTACTAACACTGGCGTCGGCTGCGTTCACAGCAACCTAAGACAGATTGAGTCAGCTCTGCCGGTGGCATTCACTAACTGAAACGACAACCAATAACAAAATCACTACGTACCGTACACCTAGTTGCAACCACCCTAAGGAACTGTCACAATAAGCAGTCGTAAGTCTACTAGTGCCTTTTCTGTATTTCTCAACACTGAGTTGTTGGTTGCGATGGATTTGATCAAACCGTGTACAGGGCCTGAATGATACAGATATACCAATTATAGTTTCCGTGCTTCGTAGTTTTACATCTCTTTTGTATCGGCGTATGTAACGCACGCAAGTACCTAAGGCTGTGAAACAAAGGGCTCTCATTATACTAGCTCGTCGCTGATGCTTTTCTTGCAGGTAGTCGGCTGTGATGGTCTGGTCGGATCAACGGTGCGAGCCGACATGTGCGGAGTCTGTGGTGGCCGGAATTTCTCCTGCGTCCAGGTGCAACAGATGTATTCTTCGAAGAAAGGTGAACTACTTCCTCAAAACGTCACTTGCAGGGGCCCGCAACTTCCCCGGGTTCTGGCAAGCACTCCGTGCTATGGCGGCATGAGCTGCTGTTTGTTGCTTTTCTTCCTGTATACGATGGCCGCCATTTCTATGAACTGTGAAGTTTCGGTGAAGCGATAAATTTACTTGATTGGTATCTTCGGTCTGGCATGTTTTACGTAGTCCTGCTAGTACGCCAAATATTGTAATTAGGCTTTTTGGCGACAAGTGCCAGCTTTTTGTTCAGTGGAACAGTTGTCTGCAGTACCTTATGTTCTGAAACTTTTTGTTTGATACGTGTTGGTGATACGTAAGCATAAAAAAGGTAGATAACAGGGTCTACTTTGCATGTCCGCCGGCAGTGTTATTTTTTTTGTAGCTTTTGTGGAACTCGCAAGATGCCCGTATACATCAGTGGAACGAGACTTACAGTGGACTCGGTATCACATGGGTCATGGTCATTTTCTTGCCTTGCATTGTTACACCAAAATGATTTTCGTCGTTTTAAATATAGATATAGATATAGATATAGATATATTCAAAAAATATTTGCCCTTAAGGAGATGGTCGTCCAAGGTCGCCAAAAAGTGATCTGCAGGTACGTTTCGAGCCTGGTAGGCTCTTCGTCAGTCCAGACAAGACAAGTCTTGCCTGGACTGTCGAAATTTGTCTTAATCACGACGAAGTTTGTGTGATAGTTTGTGTCTTAATCACGTACGAGTACTGAGAAATAAATTATAAAACAAAGAAGGTTTTCACTTTTTGTTCAATTTCAACACGCTGTAAAAAAAATTTAATTTTTTTTTTGCGTCGCGTTTTTTTACATTTTTCTTTTAGCCAGCATACATTCCGTTAGAGGTATATGCACTAGTTTTGAGTTTTAAGCCTCTAAATATGCTAAAAAAAATGCTGATGGTGGGTTTATGGGTTATAGCTGTATATTTTATTCTTTATTATAATAATCTAAGGGACGTTGAATAAATACTCATATAAAAGACATTAATGTCGTTAGGCGTATAATAACAAGTTTGCAATTCCAAACGTCTAAACACTATAAAATCGCAACTGCCGAAAGCGGGTTTTCAGACAATTTCCGCCGGTGCCATGATTGGAGAGGCCTCAAGCCTAAACCCTATGCGCTACATAATCTATACTACGTTAGAAATATCAAAGTATAATATTGTAAAACATTAGAGTAAAATACACTTCCTATTGGAAACCTAGATTTTTAAATGCGAAATTTTATATTTTAATGCGAAATTCATGTTGATAACAGAACAGAATCATTTTAAGCATATTTAGAGGCTTAATACTCAAAACCAGTGCATATACTTCTAACGGAATGTATTCTGGGTAAAAAAAGGTGTAAAAAAACGCGACGCAAAAAGTAAATAAAAATAAAAAATGATTTTTTTTATACAGCGTGCTGAAATTGAACGAAAAGTGAAAACCTTCTCTGTTTCATAATTTATTTCTCAGTACTCGTACGAGATTAAGACACAAACTTTACATAATGTGGAAGGCAATGAAAGGTTCTACACGTGGTATTATTTTAAAAACAAAACTAAACATAGTCGACTAAAAAAAAATCCGCAGTTTAGGTCACAGTTGTTCGCGGAGGCATGTTTGGGGATTTTTACAAAGATTGGATCGACGAATAATAAATAGTAGTTGGAATGTCGTTTTACCGACTTGCATATATATCACAATAAAAAAATATAGAAGCTCTCTTTTGAATACTTTGAGATTGAGAGTGGTTCAAAAACGCCACACACGAAAATCGTCAAAACCCACCATCGGCATTTGCTCTTTTTTAGCATATTTAGAGGCTTAAAACTCAAAACCAAGGCAAATACCTCTAACGGAATGTATTCTGGCTAAAAGAAGGTGTGAAGAAAACGCAACGCGAAAAAAAAAAAATTAAAAATGTTTTTTTTTTATACAGCGTGCTGAAATTGAACGAAAAGTGAAAACCCTTTCTGTTTCATAATTTATTTCTCAGTACTCGTACATGATAAAAACACAAACTTTGCTTAATTTGGAAGGCAATGAAAGGTTCTACACGTGGTATTATTTTAAAAGCGATACTAAACATAGTCGACTCAAAAAAAAATCCGCAATTTAGGTCACAGTTGTTCGCGGAGGCATGTTTGGGGATTTTTACAAAGATTGGAGCGACGAATAATAAATAGTAGTTATAATGTCGTCTTACCTACTTGCATATATATCACACTAAAAAATATAGACGCTCTCTTTTGAATACTTTGAGATTGAGAGTGATTCAAAAACGCCACACACGACAATCGTCAAAACCTCGTCGTTCTTTCCGCTTCTTTGAGATTTTTTTTCTCAGAAACTAAACATGTCAGGACATTAAAATAAAAAGGATTGTTCTTCTTGGAACATGCGCCACAAAATATAAAAATTTGAAGCAAAATAAAAAATACGACTGCCACTCGTTGCCTGAATCCAAATGAACCCCCCCCCCCCCCAATATGTTTATCGAATATAATCGAGGTATTTTAAACATGGAAAGTTTTCTCAAGGCAAAGTACATGTCACCATTTAAAGCTTTCCCACGCGCTCAAACTTTCGTAGTGTTGAGTTACTCGTGGATTCATGTCACTGTCAAATTTCGTAGTCTCACAGCAAAGACTGCCGATTTAAAACTCTTGCATTAGCACATTCCCAGTCGGAAGATTTTACCGAACTTTTCCTGCCCGCATCTGTGGTACTTCTTGCAGTTGACGTTAAGATGAAAGAAGACTGTTCAGTAACTCGGGTCTTTGAGTTTACGTCAAGGTGGGCAGCTAGCTCTGCCAGTGGGACTAGGGCGTGCACAGATGCCTTGTGCTTTGAAAAAACAGTCCTCTTCCAATGTCCAGTAAAATCATCTCTCGACAAACATGTTTTCTTTTTAAACATGCTTGTAGTAGTTTTGCGCGCTCATTACGTGGCCGCCAAGTAGCAGGGGTTTAGACAATGTGAAACATTCTGCCCTTTTTTTTGGAATTACTCTAAAAACCTTCGTTCCGAGTTTTAGAGCGCCGCTCTTAAGCGCCCGTTTTCGGCTTGAGCAGCGTCGGCGTCGCCGTCGCCGTCGGCGTAACCGCGCGGTGCATTATGAAAAATGTCCCATAATGCACCGCGCGAGCCCCCCCCTGGTGTCACGTGACCCCCCAGGTCACGTGACCCCCCCCAGGTCACGTGACCCCCCCCAGGTCACGTGAACTCCCCCCCCAGTGTCACGTGAACTCCCCCAGGTCACGTGAACTCCCCAGGTCACGTGAACTCCCCCAGGTCACGTGAACTCCCCAGGTCACGTGAACTCCCCCAGGTCACGTGAACTCCCGAGGTCCCGTGACCCCCGAGGGTCACGTGACCCCCCGAGGTCACGTGACCCCCCAGGTCACGTGACCCCAGGCGTTAATTCGGCGTTACAGGGAGTTGTAAACGGCGTTCACTTTTACACTGGAGATACAAACGGTACGCTGAGTTTTAGGTGATTTTGTAGCCGGTGGGGAAGTTTTATCGTGAAAAGTTTATGCGTTTGCCCTCTATCTGCTGATACTGGTCAGAGAGCTGGCGTACCTAATTGTGAACCTGTTGTGTTTCAGGTGAACTCTTCAATCTCACCGCTGTGACCGTGATTCCCAGTGGTGCCACCAGCATCTACATTGAGGAACACACCTTGAACACGCTTTGTAAGCATTTCTTGTGTCATCAGTCATCAATATCTACTTCATCGACCAATCATTAGAACAGAAAAACCAAGATGGCTATGCTAAAGTTTTTTTATCATGCAGGTTTTTATATTTATTTGATTACAAAAAACGCCAACAAACATGACGCTTTGTTACCATATTTACATTTTTTAAAAGGTCTCAGGCTGAAATGTGTTCAGGAACCATAATCCAGCCACTTTTTTCAGGTCTTCATGAAAACTAAGGCACACATCGAGTACGTAGATTGACGTCTGTTCAGTATTCGGATGCGAGTTACATTGTGGCGTCGTACTTAGAGAAGTACGCTTTCTTCAAAGCGTCTCAGTTTTGTCGCCGAGGATTAAACTTTCGAAGTATAAAGCGTTTTCTAGGTTGCAGCTCGCACAGGGCCGACCTTATCCCCCAAAGGTACATGGGAAGTACATTACATCAAGGGTACAAGAAGACAAACTTGAGGAACAGGTAGATCCGAAGAAAACGGCTGAATAATTAGGAACATAGTGTATACAAATACCGACAAACATAATTTTTTAAAATAAGGAACAGTGGGTGGCGGTAACTAAACATGGTAATTATGAACAGTTTGGAGGAGTGTATTGACGAAGATCTCTGAATTTATCGTGATTTGCTTTATTCAATAATTTTAGGAACAGGATTCCAGTTATTAATGGCGAGAGCCGGTGGGGAGTTTCTAAATATATTAGTCGTCGCTAATAGTAGCTTAATTTTTAGGTTATGGTCAAGGCGCGTGGAAATGTGTGATGGCGGTTGTAACTAAAGGTCACGAAAAGAGAAGGAAAATAATATTTTGTGGAAAGTGACAAGATTGGAGAGATTGTTTTTTTTTAATAAAAGGGGGGGGGCACAAGTCGAGACACAATTTTAGTGCAGATATGCCGGATTTTCGAGAGTAATCATGTTGATATGAAACGACTTGCCTTCTAGTGAACATATTATAGTTCCCTAATAAGCGAGGATTGATCAGGCCAAAAACTAAAGTTAGCTTAGTTCAATTTAGATCTTACAAAAATTTTGTACGCAGTTAGTTTAAGAGAACGTATTGTGTGGTATAAGTTACGTTTAATATATCTCAAGGATTTACAAGCACTAGCAGCTATAGTATTATTATGAGTATTCTAATTGAGGTCGTCAGATAGATATTACGCCTACGTATTTATAGTTTGACACTTTTTCAAGGGGCAGCATTATCAAGGAGTTGTTACGCGTTGCTGGATTACGTTGACCAGTCAATGTAAAGAGCTTACGCGGTTTTAGATTTACTTTCATTTGCCACGTTATCGCACGACTGTGAAGATATGCAAATCCTGCTGTAATAAGTCATCGGGGTTAGCAGTACCATGATAAATAACACAATCGTCCTCAAAATGTCTGATGGAAGACGCTAGATGAAGAGCAAGGTCATGAATATATATAAGGAATAGAAGCGGTCCCAGATCGGTGCCCAGGGGAACACCAGATATTATTGGGAGGCTGGATGATCTGTACTGGCCAACATATACCGCCCGAGTCCGGTTAGTTCAAATTCAACTATCCAGAGTTTAATACAAGAATGAGTGTTTAGCTCAGAGAGCTGATACAAAAGTTCGTTGGTGAGGAACAGTGTCGAAGGCTTTTTAGAAATTAATAAAAATGGCATCAGTAGGTTTACACGAGCGGAAGTTGTGATGCAGGTCAGTAACAAATTCGAAAAGCTGGGTCTCACAAGAGTAACCCACTGCCCTGAAACCATGCTAATTATTACATATGAAATTAATTTCTGACAGAAAATTTATGTTATGAGAGTAGATATGTTCCATTATTTTGCAAGGCACACTAATTAATTATATGGGTTTGTAATTTGAATAGTCATTTTTGTTTTCGGATTTGAAAATGCCTAACACTCTCCCAAATCTCCAGTCCACGGGTGAGGTGGCTAAGACAAGAGAGAGTTGAAATAAAAAAGAAAAAGTTGGGAGGATATGTGCTTTGTTAATTTGCGAAGTTTTGGACAGATAGTTTCGGCACCGGGAGCTGAGCTTGGGGAGAGTTTTTATTCATTCAAGAAACCGCTCGGGTAGAAGATGAGTTCACACTAGACATTAGGCACTCTACATATCTGATCACAGGGTAGTGGTAATTTTCCTAAGGTAAATACTAATACAAAGCGGTTGTTAAAGATGGTGGCTGATTCTAGGTTAGTTAGCACTTGGTTAAGCTCAGTGCATAGCTTAAGAAGAGAGTCATCTTTCCCGAGACATATAATTTTCAAAAACTTACGAGTATTGGATATTAATAAGTTACGAAGATCTTGCTTGTAAAATTTAGTTTTTGCTTTCATAATGCTGGCATTTAAGTTATCTTAAACAATTTGAATATTTTTTGAAAAATTTAACTGAAGTTCAGATTTTCAGCTCTAGGAAAGAGACGCATCTTTTTATTATTAAATTTTCGAAGTATATTCGTAAACCAGGGTTGATCAGCATTCGCCTTTAAAACAATCTGAGGTAAAAGGTCTGACATCAATTTTTTTATCTATAACTAATTAAACTCGACATTTCTTTTGTTAAAGTTTAGCTCGTATTTCAAATCAAACAGCTTGAGAAACTGGTAAAAGGAGGTTTCATTATCTTGATTATAAGCATTAATAATTTTAAGGGTTATATTTTTACTTACTATTGGAAGGGACATTTCGACCAAGGCTATGTTATGATCGCCTATTTTATCAATAGTACGAACCGATCTTACATCGTCAACATTCGTGGTAAAAACAAGATCCAAACAGAATTTATTCTTGCAGGTTCTAGAACTATTTGGGATAGGCCGCATCTATTCATTGCGTAAATAAATGTCGACACTTCTTCTGGAGCCACACATGACGGCACAATTCACTTCTTTCCAATCAACACACGGATAATCAAAATCACCGCTATTCTTTCCAATCAACACACGAATAGTTAAAATTACCGCCAAGAATGACGGTCCTGACAGAAAATCAAGAAGAAATGTGCTTCATGCAAGTATACACCTTTTCAACAAAATCACTGTCACGGCCATGATGGGCGGTAACAGGCGCCAACAATGACAGATAATGAAGAATGTCCCAAGCGTGCCCATCAAATTTCAAGTTCACAATCTACTAAAATGAGGGATGTATTAATAGTTCTGTTGATGACCATGAGAACACCACCACGGGAATGCGCATGATCTTTACGAAACAAATGAAATGACTGATTAAAGAGTACTTCGCCATCGCTTATTTCAGGGTGAAGCCATGTGTCAGTTCTAAGAGGATTTTGGCACCTGAATTATTCATAACTGATAAGACAAGATCTTGCTCAAGCAAAAGACTACGAAAGTTCGCGACAAGCACCCCGAGATCAACAAAACAATTTCTGCGTGTTTTCCTAGATTTGTCAAATCATCTTTAAATCCTCGGCTTCAAACTTCTTAAGCAAAATAACGTCATCGGTTTTAGGACAGTACATGTACTGCTTTCCACCAGCATAGAGCTTGTCATACACAAGTTTCACTGTAACGTTTTTATGCCCTAAACTGCGTTCCAAACTCCCATATTTTGTCACGGCGCTTGCAAACCCTAGAATATGAACACTCTCAGAGCGTGTAAACGTTTTAGTTTGTTGGCAATATTTAACACGTTTTGTCTACTACGGTAGTCAAGGAACCGAACCACGAAATGTCGCGCTGACTTTCCACGCCTGCGGCCAACGCCTGCGGCCAACTTACACCAGCTCGCGTGCACTTTAACCGTTTTTTTATTCAACATTAATGCGTCGATGAAAAGACGGCAATCTTGAGATACCAAAAGTAAACAATTGAACGCAGAAAAAGCAAGGTTGAAAAAAAAATTAGTAAGCGCTTTTTGATGATGGGGACACGACACCTCTCAGAGCAATATGTTATTTGAACGTTTGCGTTTTGCATTTTTCAAATAATTGACCTGTTTTATGAAGCCTGTTAGCATCGGCAGGGTTGTGTCGTGCCCCGAAGCTTGCGTTAGAAGATGGTCCATTCTGTAGGCAGCCCGTCGTCGAAGCGCAAACGTCCATCCCAGCACCATCGCGAAATTGTTTACGATGTAGAACCACGTCGGTCGATAAGTCAGATAAAATTTTCCTTTTGCGTTGACGAATCCAGGCTGAGTGTGTGTGTCAGTGGCCATGACGAGGTACAGGTCAGACTCTCGCCCGAGACAGCCGATGAAAGCGTGAAGAGCAGCCACACCTGTGTTATGAAATGTGTCAGCATCGGCAGGGTTCCGCGGTGCCGTTTTTTTAGGGATACGTTTTTTTCTAAACTCTGAGTCACTGGCGTTTATTGGTGCAATCAAGATTTTGTATTATCCCTCATGGCTGGCACTGCCCCGTCGAATGGGTCTTTTATAATGTCGGAGACTGTACACCCACACCTACTCCAGGCTAAGTCTGCTATCATTGGCAGTAGGGTGCCACCTCCAGCTCTACAAGTTGTCGCTTCCTGTGCGCAGCACTCTGGGACCGATGGCCCTATCCCGCGGGTACCAACAAGACCGCTGTCCCGGTTCAGCAAAAGGCCCGGACAAGTCCCGAGGATATTATCTCAGCTGGAGGCGCGCTGTTCGTGCACAAGACGCAGCTCAACGGAAGCGAGACTCTATCCTCGAAAGGCGCCACGAGGTCGCCGGTCACGCTTGCTGTGAGTCCACACGTGCACGCGTGATTACTCAATACCCCTATAAATCGAGGCTCGTGCCTCTTCCCTCCAAAACCTCATCACCATAGTCATCGACAAAGTGAGAACGGCAGTGCGTGCTTTTTTCAGCGACTCGCCTTCAGCACGGAATTCATACCTTCCCCCGCTCTATTCCTGCGGGCGCGCACTCTATGCGTACGAGCATAGCCTCATATATACTGACAAAGCCTGGCAGATCGCTACAAGAAGCAGCCGCCGAAATGGAAAACGTGGAGCGTCAGACAACGGATGAGAGGAGAGCCACGTGACTAGGCACCCCGCAGCGGCGAGACGCCGAAACACACTCCTCTCGAACGAACAAGTGTGATTGGGGTCCTAGCCGCGGCAGAAGCTGTGCGCTTACGTTCATGTTCCCCGAGAAATGGCTCTTTGATGCTCTGTGCTACCAGATCCTCGTGCTCAAAATCTGCGACGGGGCACTCTGTGCCTCCGTCGACGAACTGCCAGGCTTCGTGAGAATAGAGGAGGCTATGGTACGAGACGCCAAGGCGTTGTGTAAGATAGGAAGCTAGCGCAGGAGGCAGAACCACTGAAGTTACTCGTTGTCGTTCTCAGCTTGTCAGCGACTATAGTCGAGCTTCAGCGTGTTTGCCGCTTAGGACGGGTCGTGGTTCTACGAACGATGACGTCATTCGCAGGCCTTGTCTTCGAGGTGGTATTGGGTTACCCATCTTGGCTGTCTCTACCGCCGGGTAAGAGAGAGAGAGAGAGGTGTCTGAACGGCACCGCCTCACCTCGGAGCCAGTGTGGCGAAGATTCGCTCGCATTTTCGACGAGCGCCGTGAGATGGCGCAACGTGCAATGGGCCGATGATCATGAGAGCCAGTCGGAGGCCCCAAACTGGCTGTGCTCCTGCCGGGAGATGCGCAAAGCCCGAGCAAACATTTACCGCCATGGCTGGTCTTGTCCAGACACCTCTCTCTTCTTTCATCGTGCTCCTCCGATGAAGCGAGGAAACAAATTCCAGCCGAATGCTGACGCTCTGCTCGTGTTCAGTGTGCGCCTCGTGCAGGGCTTTCGATTTACAGTACACGTCGATTCCTCCTCCACCTCTCCTCCTCGTGCTAGCCTCTTGCGCGTGATGAAGAAAACATTGCTCTCCAGCTTTTCTATCAAGAAGGCGTTGGCCAAATGCAGGAATGGAAGGAAAGTAGAGGGAAAACTAGTGAAAGTGACGGCGTCTGCTGTGCCAAGTGAGCCTTGCTCGCCTGGCAGCCAACACCACCTAGAAAAATCGAAACCTGTGACCAGCCCCTTCTGTCTCCACGTAACGCCATCCCACTCGGATGGCACCAATCCGCAGCCCCAGCCCAACGCCGAGCGTCTCCTGAAGCATCGATTAGGCACGAGGCACCGTCGAACGCTGCAGTAGCACTCGAGTTCGATCTGTGTCTGCTCTTGACCTCACTGTGCAGAGCTCCAAAATGTTGATGCACGGGCTTTGATTATTCTAGGGAGCGTTGTCTCAGCTGTCTCAGAGATGCCCACGATGACGTCATGACGCCTTTCACCAATAACAGATGGCAGGGAGATTCCACGCCATGACTTTCACCTTTCTTTTCGTGTTTTAATTTAAATAAAGGATGTTTACGCGTAATTCTGCCTAATTTTAGTTCAATAACAGAGTTCAACATACAAAAAAGGCTCCATAAATCCTTTTGAAGCTAGAACGGGGTTGTTAAGAACGAACACATACAGGGCTAGATTCCGGGAAATAGACACTCTATGTGACGTATGCAACCGCGAAAGGGAAACTATAGAACAGGTAATTTTAAGATGCGCGGGGCCTTGTCCCGCCCTCTTGCGGGTGGTGACTGCGGATTTGGAGGGGGCACTGGGGGGATTTGCAGACATGGATGGACGAGTGGATAGGAAAAATAATTGCGATAACTAAGAGGAGATTGGAAGATTGGTGAAAAAGATCTAGGGAAGGGTGAAAATACAGTTACAAATGAGCAATGGGAACACTTTAAAGGCGGAGGGTTGTGTAGTAACAAAATGTTATACAAATTTGAAAAGGGATGACGAAATGTTAAGCTAGGTGGCGCAAGTTGCCGCCCGTTACAAACGGTATAGCCATTACTACTCGTCCGTCCATCCAGCCGCTTTTAACTAAATCTCAATTTTTCTAAACTCTTCAGTTTCTCTTCAAGAACCGCATATGCGGCGAACAGTCGAAAAATGCTTTACCTACCTTCCAAGAAGCGATTATACGGCGAACAACCGATTATCTTTGCCCAGTGGAATGTCCGCCCTTGGGCACGCCCAAAGGCTCAAGTTGACGGTTGTCCAATGCGCGTTCGCGCCTTGGGCAACTGTCACTCTTCTCGGGCTACGCACACAGCGAACACCATTATATACCGTATGGCCACTGGCGGCCATAGCTCTGTGCGCAACTGATGAGCGCGTGCCGACAGCGAGCTTCCACGGTTCTTTGTAACGTGCATTCCGCACCATCAAGATTGCCGGTCTTAGCAACCTGTGAATGTGAGCTTGTTCTGAGCATACGCTCTAAACATCTTCCTCAAATATGGCGTCCAGTGAATACCCTCGTTTCGCTTCGTGGACTCCAGCCTGTTAGAGCAAGTCAGAAAGATGTTTTAAGAAAGAGATAAAAATGGACGCGTCATGGCGTTCCTCGTCCCGCAGCGTGTATGTAAAATTTGAAGCCACTGTCAAATCCTGAATCTTTAAGCCGCAGTCACCCAGCTCATACATCCTAAAAAAGGACACGGTATTTGCTAGACATGATAACAAAGTTAACTGCGAACACACCTCACGCATCTTCGAAGTACGTGTGCTTTATACATAAGTATCCTTGGAACATCTGTGCAGAGAGTTTTTTTATGACCAATGTTTAGCCACGTGTAGGAAAGTGGCAGTTCGCAAACGTCCATAACACACAGCTTTGCCTCAGGTCCGACAGAGGGGCATGCCCGCCCCAAAACTTCGGGAAAGCCGAGGGCTGCTGAAAGGTCGTGTCCACCTATCCCGACGTCTCCGAGTAGATGCATTCGGAGTGGTCAGCCAGAAGCCAACGACAGGCCCCAACTGCCCCACGAGGCAAACCACCCTTCAGTGCTGCCGAACTCCGAGACCACTTCTTCCCCAAATTTTATCCGAAAATTCCCTAGTTTTTAGAAAATGCCTTTGTTCACGCAAATATTCAGATTATCACTATGGCTTGAATGTAGAAGTCGACAGTTCAGTGACAATATAATTTATTTTGCTGGAACCATTATAATTTTGAAATTAGATAATACTTATGGCTGTAGTAGATATTAGAAATTTACTCGTAATAAACTATACAGAGTGCAAACTTGAAAGTATAAAACAGCGAGGACGAGGTTTTATACTTTCAAGTTTGCATCCGATTAACTCAACACGCTCGTTTTCAATTGTAACTATACAGAGCTTTCAACTATTTCGTTTATTGCGCAAAGAACTGAAACAAGCCATAACTATTAAGGCAGAATTCGTTAACTGGCATTTTATTTTTAAAAAGTTATTTAAAAACTGCGCAGAGCTTTCTACAAGACCTTCTAAACAAAAGACGGCTAAAAATTGGGCAATGCTTAACGAACAAAAAGTTAGGGCGCAAACGAGCTTGTGAAGGTTTAACATAATTTGAGGCGAACCCAGGAGACTGGGGAAAGGACGAAGGACAACACATCAAACAGTGTGTGTTGTGGTGTCCTTCGTCTTTTCCCCAGTCTCCGGGATTTGTCTAAAATTATGGCAATGCTTAGAAAATATTTGAAAACTTGAAAAATCAAAACGGCACAGAGGACGAGGGACCACATGAAGATCGTCACAGACACGGCGCTTACTCGCAACTAAATTTTATTGAACTAAACAGCGCCATATATATGTAATATAATGTAGATTACAAATGTACTCGTTGTCAAAAACATGAACATACGTTTACACTGTGTACTTTTCCTATTTTATTTGTACATGTCCTTCTTTCTACAAACAGGAAGCATGTGAACCCTAGGACGCCACCTTGGTGCTTCAATCATTCCTTTAAACCTTCTGTGGAAATATCAACGGCTGAAAAAAAATCTTTTGTGGTATGTTACAAGGAAACGATTTGCATTTTGCACAACTTTTTACAGTAAACAAATTACCACCTTCCTGGAAAAAAAAATTCTCAGATTTTGACATATTTATTTTCTGAACAATGTCTAAAATCCCTAGATTTAGGGGACAATTCCTTGGGTTGACAGCACTGCTTCCCTCGAGCCCTTCCTGGCGACATCTTTTATACACAAAGTCCGGGATAGATTACTTTTGTGACCAGTCATCTCGCATGTCACGTAGGGAAGGGCGAGGAGGAGCATCGCAACCAGGAAAGGTCACTGCCCCTCTGTCGGGTCATCAATGCAGCATATCTTTATTTTTGGTTTCGGTTGTATCGCACTGTCTGTGACATGACTGTCATACGAGGAAAAAAACATGTCTCAAACTGTGTGTGCGGTCTGTCTTTTCTAAAATGCGTTAGCGGTGTCAGCGCGCCTTCGGGTGTTTCATGGAAAAACGCTTATTCCCTCTTTCATTCTGCTGTTTGCATTTTACTCAGGTATACCTGGTCGAAAAGGGCAGCCCAAACATCCGGTACGAGTACTGGATCCCTAAAGAGGGCGGTGGTCACCGCGACGTCACCACTGACCTCACCAATACCGATGTCGCCGTACTCCGGGATGGTGACGTCGCAAGGACCCGCCCGCCATCCAGTGAATTCTTCCGGAGGGCGCAGTTGTCGGTGTCCTCGCCTAGCGACAACCGAATACCGCTCTCCGTCTACCAGCCCGGATCGTATGCCGAGGCTTTGACGTCACGACCAGGAAATGACGTCATTGAGGTCCCGGACAGAAATGACTTCGGTGGTGGCACAGTCCGTGACAATGAAGGTATGAAGACTTGCAAAGCGTATAATGCTCTTAAACATTTATTTATTTTTAATACGAAAGCATTAACTGTCCCATGAAGCAAGCCGACGTCATCAGCCGCGCCAAACGGCAGATAAATTACCGAAGCCGCGATCTGAGGCATCTTAGCTTTGAAACCACGCAGAAAGCCACGCAAGACGGCAGTGATATGAAGCCGCCGCTTGTCTCGAACACAATCAACTAGGTTGGGGACATTACGTAATGTTTTATAATTAAACAGATAGATTATGATGGCATTGTTACGACGGCAAACAGTTTTGTGAAACACGAGTGCGTGCCGTTGTTGCTTGGTCGATTCTGACATATCAATGCCGCGCGCAGGGCCGAGCAAGCAGCGCCCGGTCATGGTATTCTTGAAGATTCAAGTTTATTCTTACTCGGAGCATCATTTTTATATTTTCGCCCTAGTTTCTTGTTCTCGAAAGTGCCTGTTAATTCTCATCATACCGAACGCTCAATACTCGAACCTTCTCGGCCGAATTTTCGCGATGCTGACGCACACAAGATAAGGAGCTTCCCGTGACCTTGTCGAGTCAGTCTCGCTATCGCTTGTTGTTACGCCGCCAAATCGCCGCCCCGACCGCTTTTCTGCTGCCACAACGCTCGTTCTTTATTTTGTTTGGCGCAAGTTGGCCAATTAAACCTTTATTTTCAATTCACTGTTCATCCTCTCGTCGCCTTCATTCGTGGCAATACTATGGTCACTGATAAGGTGACAACAGCAGAAGGAGCTTCAGTTGTCCCACTTCCAGTGCTACCTTCCTACCTTCGACAACGCTTCGGCGTTGTCGAAGAGCATTGTCGCATGGTGGTAATGGTGGAAGGCTGGAGCCGGGCGTTCGAAAGACACGCCCTGCCGTTTTCGCTCTGTCGATGACTATAGAAGCTTTACACACGCGCCAGATTGAGCCGCCATAGCCGACCTTCTCTTGTCTTACCGAGATGCCAAGCCACTGAAACGGACGTTTCCGAGTCTCCACACAGGCCTATGCTGGGGAGAAGGACGTAGTAGCCCCTAAAGTGGCAATAACCTGCCCTTCTGTGTTAAGAATGAAGTGCAGCGAACGGAATAAGAGGAAACAAAAACTGAAGGGCGGTTATGGCGGCGCCCATGCACAGCTGCTGTAAAGCGCAGACCGCATGGCGCGTTTTTGCTCGCGATTCATGCGCATCGGCGTCAAACTGACGTCATTTCCTGCGCGCGGATGCGCGTTTTCGCGGGAGCGTTGGTTTCTAGCCGACCCAGAACAAGACGCGCGCGCCGAGGCGTCGAAGTGGCTCTCGCCCAATAAGGGTCGGTCGAACTATCACGTGATCGTTCACAGTACGCTGTTTCGTAATCAGCACATTTCAAAGTGTTCAAAAGCATTTTTATTTTCCATATAAAAATTGAAAAGGTGTTTCTTTTGACACACAAACCCGTTTTATTTACTTATTTGTTCATTTAATTCTCATTTTGTAGTATTTGCGTTAACATTTACATCGCGTGTTGAGAATTCTGTTATCTGGCAACGCTGATAACGCGCGGCCGGCGGTGCTTGGCTTTGTCTGCATGCGGGTGCCCCCGCGTCAGCTTCCGCGCGAACGTTCATAGCGCGTCGCGTTTTCGCGTGCAGAAAAACGCGCCATGCGGTCTGCGCTTTAAGCGTCTATAGCATCTGTCACCGCTCTTTTTCCCCCACTGATTGTCATCAAATATATATATATATATATATATATATATATATATATATATATATACATTAATCTAACAAGTGTTGAAAGCGCGTTGGTAATTAATACGTTCAGTTGACGCCTGCATGATTGTCCATGATTCTTTTTCGTGTTAGTTTTTAGATACCATTTTTTCATTCTTAGAACGTGCAACTAACTATACTCTGATCACCCTCGGAGGGCCATGAACTGGTTTTTCAACTTCTGCTTCCTTAGCTTTCCTCTTCAACTCAAAAGCGAACGAGAAATCACGTGGTCGCTACGAGCTTGGGCCCCAGTGCGATGGCTCCAAGCTTCCACCATGCTTTTTAAGCACACCGTGCGATTTGGAATTCGATTGTGATAATAAGTTCCGTCAGGGCACTCATTGGCCACGAACGCGCATCCAAATATTCGTAGACGGATTGATTGTTGACGATCGCATACGTCCGAGTGACCCAATGCTCGTGTACAACGCGTTTGCTGGGGTCAACTGACGTCTTTTGCGTACCGCGAATGTAATACAGTGAAAAGGCGAGAGCTTTCGAAGGAAACAAAATACGAAATGGTCCGCTATATTTTCAAATTTTCGCACCGAACGCAGGCTTTTGTAGCATGAGCTACACTGGCCAAGGTTGAGCTGTTTAGCGTGGCTCCTGAAGAGCCGTGCTGCGCATGCGCGAGGAGCAGTGACGTCACACGTGTCAGTCCCCGATGCACGCGCCGCGCGCATGCACCCGCTCGAGATCATGGCTCGCGCTGTCCGGTTGTTCTATACTTCGTTTCAGCTTGGGTCCAGACGCAGCCGATGCTACAAGCGCGAGCATGTGGCCCTGGACAGTGCTTGCACTGCACGAGCGCGCGTGCTTGGCAGGGACGCTGTAAGCCCGGAGCTCGCGCTTGTAGCATTGGCTGCGTCTGGACCCAAGCTGAAACGAAGTATAGGCGGCAGCTTGGTTGCTTGATACATAACAATACGGCGCACAGCTTAACTCATCGGATCCCGAAGTAGTCGCATAATGCGTATACCGTGTGTGTGTGTCATTGAAGCAGCAATAAGCATGATAATCAAGCTAATCCTAGACAACCAGGAAAGCTAAAAATAACCAGCTGAACCTAAGCTTACGCTGCGTATATCCTGGCATAGCCGAGCAATTTTACTTTCTACCTTCGCCCCCCCCCCCCACCTCCCCCTTCTTTTGGCCCACTAAACAATATCCTATTAGTAAAATTCCGATTTAGAATAAATTTTCCCAGTCCGAAATTTATTTCATAGCACCTTTGTTAAAGTGGCCATAAAATAATTTTTTAACTTCTTCCTCCTTAGCTGTAATCCTCGGCTCAAAAGCGAATTGAGAGATCCCGTAGTCCTGACATGCTTGGGCACCGGTGTGATGAATTCAAACTTCCACCGTGCTTTTTTCAGCGCACCATTTAAACTTGTCGTTCGCAAGTGGTGATAACTGCCGACAGGGCACTCCTTTGCCACGAACGCGAATTCAAATATTTTTCTGCGGATTGATCGATGACGAGCCCATAGACGTGTATCTCTAAGTTTTAAACTGCCCCCTGGTGAGAAACATCGGATATTTTTAGGTCGCGTTTCTACTGTGCGTAGCGTTGCGTCCTTTCAAACGCTCTGTTAGTGCGCGTGAACCATGTGCAGACGCCGAAGGAAGCTTGCAGACGCTGGTTTACGCCCGTGGAAGGTACGTGATGGAATGCTAGGACGTCTCGCGGACGCTAGCGGGGGCGCCTCTTTTGTGGAGGCGTCTTGTCTAAAGGTCTCGTGAACGCTACAGCGCCCCCTGGCTGATAGAAACAGGCTTACATGTCCGTGGGACGCAGTGCTCATGTCCAACGCGGCTCCCTCGCTTGGCTGGGATACTTCCGTTTCCGGTAGAAAGGCATACTTTACGTCACAGTAACGTGATTTCACTTGTTGGTGGCCGAGTCCCGTCGAGTTGAGGAGAAAAGCAGACGTGAATTTCGCATCTTTTTTGTGCGCTTAACTGGAGGCCGTAAAACGGAAAGGAATTCCTGTTCCGAGTTTTATGAACATTGAAGATTATTAGGGGTCCTCATAAACAGCTGAAAAATCATCTCATGGTCCCTTTAGGGTGAATAGAGTGCAGCAAACTAAACCTCCAAATGTCTTACTTCCGATTGCATCTTCTTTTTTTGTTTTTCAGAAACAAAACGCAAAACCAAGAAGCTGAAACCAAAGAAAGGTAAGCGTTACTGGCATTTTGTTTATTTTGGTGGGGATATTTTTGTCCTACTTTAAACCTTCGCCCGCGCCATGACATTATAAGATAATGTGTTCTACTCATTATCTTTATGTTTTTACCTTGGACGACCTCAAGTACGTATTTTTGTTGTTCCGTGGTAGAGCAGCGAGCTGGGCGGTGTCACCTGCTTGTTGTGCACACCACAAGACACTACTTATTTATTTATTTTTTCCTGCGCAGTCGCACAATTGCTGGAGAATAGAAAAATACAAATGTCAGTTTTCTTGCATCAGGAGCCTTTAATCATCGTACGGGCAGACGTATACGTGTTACCAAAAAAACTAACAAAATATGTTACTCGTTTCAAGTGACGAGTGGCTTTCTCGTTACAGAGGATGAATCCTTCTTTTGAAGCCGTGGCCGCCATCCAATATTTCATGTTAAAATTACCTAGCTTTTTAACGCATTGATGGCCATCTTTTTTGTTATTTCCTTGTTGACGCTTTTTGCCGTGAAAGTTAGACTCAAGCAGGGGTGAGAACCTGAATTCCGTCAATCGTTACTCCATCAAAAATTGACGGTTACTCATTGCTTCCAGGGAAGTGCAGTACTTCAAATACTAGAATCTGAAATACGTATTTCAAATTCTTTGAGCATTTTGTATTTCGTATATAATTGCATATTCGGCGATGCATTTGTCAGCTCTACTTTAAATTCAGTATTATATGTGTATGTATTTTAAATACAGCCCCAAATACAATTTGGGGCACTGCTCTTCGCTATCAGATGTGATTGTAAGCACACTTCGCGAACGGAGTCGTATGCAAAGAAAGCGAAACTTGCTTTCGCTTTGCGCAGAATTAATTTTGAAAAAAAAAGGAAGAGTACAAAAAGGAATTAATGGGATGAGTACAATTATTGCCTTTTTGGTAAGGTGATTTAACTGTTTAAACACGTCGAATTATCGACCTGTTGTTTTGGATGCAAAAACTCGGCCTTTTTTATTAGTCATTGTTTTCACTTTGCCTATGAAGGTATGACAAATAAATTTTATCTTTAGAGCTGCAAAATTCTTTCTAATAATTTTCTGGAACCGCCTGAGACTGGGTGGAGAACTAGAAGAACCAAAAGTGGAAGGGAGAGGAACATATAGACAGAAGGCATCGTCTCAGTGGAGGGGACAGGAACAGAAAGACTGCGCCTTCTGTCTTTCTGTGCCTCTCCCTTACACTTTTGGTTCCTCTACTTCTCCACCCAGTCTCAGGAGGTTCAAGAAAATAATAAATCTACACCAACTCGCCTGCGCCATCACACTCTTATCATTCTTTCTGTGCAGTTTTTTATTGGTGTACAAAAACTCCACTTTTTTATTTGGGCATGGTCTTTTTACCTGGTTTTATTTAAATGTAAGTTGATAGTCTTAGAGAACAAAATGCATTTCAAAAGTATATTTGAAGAAGAGCAAACGCTGTCGTTGTATTTGTATCTTGTATTTAAATAATTTTCTAAAAAGTGTAATGGAATTTGCAAGAACATACATTTTTGCCAAAGTATTCCGTATATGTATTTAAATAGTTTTTTTAAGTATTCTGCCCATTTCTGATTCCTTCTCTTAAAACGTAACTAAATGGTTCTTTAGTTACGCGTTAGGTACAAGTCTGCGTATGGGTAGCTAACACGTACGAGCATGACCTGATGGGGAACCCGTGTTTTTATTTTTCTCCAGGCCGCTGTCCAATCTGTCACCGGGCCAGAAACCAAAGAAGGCACTTCTGCAAGAGCGACATTGGTGAGGACGCCTACGTGTTTTAAACGCAAAACATTTTTTCTGCAACGTTCTCATGTCCGGAAAAAACGCGTCTCTGGCTACTTTTGAATGGATGCGAAACGAGTCGCGTCGAATCTTGAACCGACCAATCAGGCACACCCAGTCCTCTTCTCTTCCTCTCCTACCCAATCATCGTCTTCAAATCTCAATGCCACGTAAATCCGGCGTCAGACTGGTGCGTTCACCGTTTTATGCACCAACAGGATGTTCGCAAACGAGCCCGCGTTCGCTAACACCAGTGTGTGGGGACTGCGCATGTGCAAAAACCAGATTCCCGTGAAGCGTTCGCACATGCGCAGTGCCGACAGCAGCTCCACCGCAGTTGTCGTGACGTCAGAGATATGAGCTGGTGTATGTGGCCAGCAAGTCGACCGAAACCGACATCCTCAGATAAGAAGGCCGAAGGGAGGTTTCCCACGCCATCTACCGCTGGCCAACACGCAGCACTGAATGGAGAAGAGTGCTGCGTCAACATCAGGTTTAAACTTGCGTTCAACCAGTTTAAACGACGAGTCTCACCCGAACGCTGACAGAGCACTTAAGTGCAATCTGTGCGTCGCGCTGGCTTCCGGTAGGTGGCGTTGAAAACCCAGCAGTACACATTCCGCAAGTTAACTTTCCCGAAGAACAAGGAAGGTATGCACGGCAAACTATGGAAGGATGCTGAGCGAATGATGAGACTGAGATTATGACTAGGCCACAAAAAAAAGCAATGCAATGTGGGCGGGCAAAATTGAGCATGACGTTTTGCATGCTCGTTGTCCCCGCGAACGTCGCTGGGGTCTTTCTGTTCTTTGCCGCGATTGGCTGCCTTCCTGTTCTGCGGGAAAGTGAACTCTCGGACTTCTTGTCGTGTGTATGGCCTTGTTTTCCAGAATGTATTGTCAAAACAAGGCTCTCATCGAACGAGAGAAGTGGTACAAAAATGTGAAAGGAAATGATCTCGTGTGCGATGAAACTCCGTCCACGCAATTGCCATTCTCTTCGGTGGGTTGCAGACATCCCGGCCGCGAGTATTTTGCTCGTTGTAGCGCGTCTGGCAGCTCTGTTAGTCGGCAAAAACAACCTATTCTCCGAAGAACTTTATCTCTCCATTCATTAAAACCAAGTCCTCGCTCGTTCGTAAAAAAAAACAAAAAAAACGTCGATTTCCAATAGCCATAAAAAAGCCATAGCAGCCCATGGCTACGACTAGCAGACGATTGCGCCTTTGTGTCTACCCATTATATCTTCCAGTCAGAGCTCGGCGCTGTGACGTCACTGTGTACCACCTGCACAAGGAGCGGACAACTTGCTCGCCGTATACCACCCGCGAGAATACCCGGTGTTTTTCAAAACTGAACAAATTTGTTTAGAAAGAACCGTAAAGCTAGACGCATGTGGTTTGTGCGGGTAAGTTATACGGCCATGGGGACATACTATAGGGGCTAATTGTAACGGTCAATCGCCTAATTAGGAACAGTTTATTAAAAAAACTTTATCAGTGAAATTAGATAGTGATGTTTCGTTAATATGAACACCTCCATTCCCCCAAGAATCGTCCATAATGTGAGCTGTTCATAATCACAAGACAAAAATGCACGTATTTTTCCAGTTTGTCTAAAAATGGTGTTCATAATAGCGGGGTATCCTTATTAACGGGGTCCATATTAACTAGACATGACTATATGTGATTCTAATTACACTCCGTTTCACCTTATGTTGTACCGCAGCGAAGGCTAGAAGCGCGAGCTCATAGCGTTGGCAGCTGCCCTTGGTGCACGAGAGCTTGTGCCGTCGAGGTGTGCCCTAGAGCAAGGAGCTCACGCTTGTAGCCTTTCCTGCGGTACGACAGAAGGTGAAACAGAGTATAGGAACTTGCCGAGCGTCATCGAAAATCACTAAATCAACTCTTTTTAGAAAAATATAAGGCAGGGGCTGCATTTAATGGCGTACTAAAAAAAACGCTCAGTTTGGACGCGTTTCTAGGTTTTGCTTTCTTATCGGAGCCCATATTTGCGCCCACGGCCCTGCTCCCCGGTGGTCGCTGAGCGAATCCGTCGCCTCGCCTCCCTCGTAGGTTGGAAAGAAATATGGTGCACGTGTGTTGCGCGTTTCGGCCACTGGGGAGCAGCACCACGGGAGCAGAGATGCGCCCCGATAAGGAACCGAAACCTAGAACGGCGTCCAAATAAAATGTTTTCACGGAACGCCGTAAAAGTGTGCTCTTGTTTTATATAAATATAAAAAAGGGTTGATTGAGAGGTATTCGATGACGCTCAGCAAGTTTCTAATTGAAACCATATGTATATTTTCAGTGATTAAAATGTCAATTAACCGATTTTACTTAATTAGCCGACTGATCGTTAGGATTCGCCCCCTATACTATGTCCCCTTGATGGTATAACTCATCTCCACAAAGAGCACAAGTGTAGCTTTTGCGGCTTATTTTAAACAAATGTTAAGGTGAAAAAAATGCGCCATGTACAGTGTCACAGAAAGGGCAGCAAAATAAGTCACGAAGGTGTATCGCTTAGATATATAAGGACTGACAAGCAGACCGGTGTGGCCATGGCTGCTGCTGGTTGGAACAGCGCGTGTCTTTTTATTCGCACGTGAAGGAAGTACTCCGTGCTGCTCGGGCGAGCTAGAGCCGATGGCCGAAACACTTTCCTTTCTTTAAAAAAACAAAAATTATTCAAGAAAATCTTGATACATAAATACATTACACACAAAAAAAACTGTCCCTATTGCCCAAAGTTCTCGTCATAGGTTAGACGACGCGGAGGACACACTCGTCGGGATGACCTTTGAGGCTTTGGGGCGACGGCAACGATGATGGGGTTTCCGGATGCTGACTGATGGTTCTAGTACCAAGATCCTGCCTGGAGGAGTCAGCCGTGGCGGCACAGTTTCGTCTGCAATGTCGTACCCGTCAGAACCACTTTCACCTGAAAAGCAGGCCTCTTGTTGAATTAACAAATGATGTTGACAATGCCGGCGCATTTCTCGTCCCTTTTCCGTGCAAGCGCGGTAGGATCTTGGCCCTTCGCTGCCTACAACCCGAGCTTTCGTATCCCATGATTTGGGGCCTCTGACTTTAACACAATCTTCACCTTCCAGTGGGGGTAGCTGGTGTCCATGATGCAAGTTCTGAGCATGCTTGCGCATGGTGCGAGCGGGCAGGGTTGTGAAGTCTGGAAGAAGAGGACGTAGCCTGCGTCCCATTAGTAGCTCTGCAGGTGATGCTCCAGACTTGAGTGGCGTCGCTCTATAGTTTAGGTAACCTAGCCAAAATCTTCGCTTGAATGTTGACATTTTAGAAGCCTCTTTAGCGCTTAACCGCCTTTCTCGGCGAGACCGTTGGACCTGGGAAGGTATCGACTGGAGGTCACATGCACAAAGTCAAAACGGGCAGCGAAATTTGTGAACTCTCGTGCAGTGAATTGTACGTTGTTCTCCATCTGTTCAAACTTTAATAGGTATTACGTGATAGTCGTAGTCCTTCTGGTGGCTTTATCTCAGCCATGCGGACTAACTTTTAAGCGGAAAGTTCTGACACTTCTGACATCATGTATCGTTTAGATAATGACGGACAAGCAGATCGGTGCGGCCATGGCTGCAGCTGGTTGGGGCAGCGCGTCTTTTTTATTCGCACCTAAAGCAAGCTCCCCCGTGCTGCTTGGTCGTGCTAGGCCGATGGCCGACACACAGGGGTCTTCCTGTAACGCTGAAAGTCGTCGAGATCTTGAAGGTGGCTTACGGAAGCGCCGGCATAGTTGTCGAACGGATTCGGGCGTCGCCCTCGCTGCGACGACACAACTTCTTGTTACTGGGCAGGCACGTAGCCAGGGAGGAGGAGGGAGGGGGGGGGCGTGGAGGAGAAAGCTCTAGGACGGCTTCGCAGTTTCAAGCAAAAAGCTCTTTTTGTTCCCTCTTGCTTTTTACAAACACGTCGGATCGAACCATGTACATGATGGCCAACCGATTTAAGTCTATAGCCTTCAAACCTGACGCAGATGTAGGCATGCAAATCGAGCCTGAGAAACCTGTGCACATCGCTAACGAGAAAGAGGCCCCCGCCGGCCCGCTGCACCACGAAATATGCTAACAAGCTCACCACATGCAAGCCTCAGCAGATCGTTCCATGCCTATGTCCTGCGGCGCTATCGGACAAACGGGTCCCTGCGTACACACACAACTCTGGGAGCATTACAAAATGTAGAGGACGCCGCACCCAACTGTCTTCACCAGATAATAGACACGCAAAGACGGGAATCTCGTGGCGGCACTCCCGACTTTTGCCTCCACAACGACACTGGTGATTATTCGTGACCGCGTCGGAAGAACGGATATAGAAGCCTTTCGAATGGTGACGAGCTCGCAGACCATAGGCTCATTGTCTCTTTTGCTCAGAAAGACCTCGAAGCCCGGCGGGCTGGAATGATGCCCTTTTAATCCTAAATCCGCCTCCGCTTTTTTTATCTAATGCTTGGAATTCGTAACCTCAGCAAGTACCCCTTCCCCCTTCCCACCTCTTCCACAAAAAAATATTAAAATATTCTTGTTACGGGTTTGCTACTGTGGTTTCCGTTGACTAGCCGATTACAGACGCTCGCTCTGGCTGCACCAGAGCAGGCCTCTGTAGTATCTACTTTCAATGCTGTATCCACCGCTAGGCCCGCAACGACTTGCAGCATAACACACCTGTGACGTTGCCGAGTGGAAATGGGAGACAACATAAAAGCGTGTTTACGCACCCCTAGGACACACGTGATAGGCACCGTAGTTTCTCTAAAGGTAAAGTGTACACACCAAAGGCCCAAGGCAAATATGTTCAGCTGTAGCGACCAAAAATGCCATCTATTTTAAACTGTTCAATAGGTAAAAGGCCCCAAGTGACCCATGGAGGTGCCCTAAGAACCAAAACATTGTGACCATTAAGTAGTATTTGGTGACAGGTTAAGAATGCAGTAGCTCCGCGGCAACCAGCTTAAACGTTCTGCCTTTGGTAGCTCTTTGGCGCACGTGAAGCCAAAGCCAGGCGACAGGTAACTAGCTCACGCTGGAGGCGGAGCAGATACTCAGTTTTTAGCTTGTCACCGACTATAGCAAATGCACGAACATTGATTTGTGAAAATTTGTTTTTCTCCTTTTTGTTGCTTCCAGTGGTTCATGCCCTAGTGCTCTCCTTCGAGCGCCTCGACGGATCTCTGCGCTACGACGTCATAATATCAGAGTCCTATCGTAACCTACTGGACCTCCAGCAGCGGGAGTTCTTCTGGGTCCCGGACGCCAGATGCCCGTGTCCCAAACTCCGGGTGGGTCGCGAATACGTCATCACCGCGCAGGCGCACAACGACCTCCTCAACAAGGAATCCAAGTTCGTCGTAGACAGCACGTGTTTTGTGCGCCGATTCACGGAACGGAGACGCAAGCAACTCGAGAGGCTGCGTGAGACACAGTCCAGGCGCTGCAATGTGACGACCTAGCGGCAGTGTTCGGTTGCTCGAACCCTGCGCCCCAGAGTTCGTAATCACGTGGCGGGTACTGACCATGAATTGTGATGCCATGTGGTCGTTTTCGCCTGAGCAGGGTTGTGACACCACGGTACGTGGTTTGCGGGAACAGAGCAAACGATAAAGCCCACATCGTTGCATCGAATCATCTTGTGAAGTAAGGAACGTCATCTGGTGCCGTCTAGTGAAGATAACGCCACCATATTGAAAAGGAACTGGCGTGGTCTTGACGCGGTGCCACCTTGAGCAGAAACTGCTGTCATCTCGTTAAAGTATTTGACTCACCTCGAGAGCTAGTCGGTGCAGCCTGTCATGTTGTGCCTATTCCACCCTGTGGGCTATTACTTTCATTGTCGCCCCACTAGCGAGGCTAACTGGATGTCGCCTTGCGGACTCTATCGCACCACCTTGTGAACAGTCATCTCGCTTCTGGTCGACGTCTCATTGTGTCTGGGCAGCTACCATCTTCTCAAACATTCAACGCCATCTTGGAGTACCCGGCAGTTCCTTCTGAACGACCAGCTTCTCTTCAGTGTATAGGATTTGTATACGTCTCATCTTGAGACGTCTTGCAATGGACAATCAAGTGCCGTGCGAATATTGTGCAACGCATGTCATGTACACTTAATTTGCGAAAAGTGACTTGCAGACGGCACCCGTGTCCCACCGTCTTGTTTTTTTGTGGTGGGCAATGCAAATACGCGCGAGCTTTTCTCCCAGCCGAATTGTATTGACGGATCGTGGTTCCGAACCAGCTTGCTGATACCAGCTTTTGTGTTTGCCACGTCCCCAACGCTGTTCAACTAATCGCTTCTTGTGACAAAAGAAGCTAAGCACGCATGTTAAACTTTCACTTTCATTGGTACTTTGTGAATCAACATGTTGCTGTTATGGTAGTTTGCAAGGCGAAAAGGACCGGACGTTTGAGACGCATTGGTTCATGCCTGATTATCGATGTGCCTAGTACTAGGCAAATCATACCATGACGTTGACAGAGCTCACGTGTCTTGATGCTACGGAGGTAACCAGGAAATTGTGATCCGGATTTTGTGGCAAAACACGGCATGCCGTCCATTCGGCATCGTCAAACATTTCAGTGTAGTCAAATATCTGTGTTCAACTTTGCACATGTTGAATGAGGAGACTGTTTTGTTTCGGTGTCTGATTCATTCTAGAGTCTCATAGTAATTCTATTGAGAAAGATGCGATACTATGTTCATGTCGACAAGACAGTTGCTTAGATAACAGTGAAAGCCATTTACGCTTGTGTGTGAAACTTTTTGTAAAAAAGCGCATGCAGGATGCGAATCCCTCGAAGTTTATTTCTGCCCATGTTGGAATTGCAAGAGCGGCGCATTTTTCGATAATTTCGTCGAATGTTTTCTTGACTCTTTGCGGCACCAAGAAAACCCCAACTTGCCCTTTTAAAGTTAGGGTTATGCTGCATGCTGTTTTCCTAAACCTTCATTGTGCACCGCAAAAAACAAAAAAAAAAAACGTAACTTACGAATCGAGAAAGAGTAAAAAGGTAGCGAGGATAATGCCTGCGCCCAATTTGCATCCGCTTTAAGCGCATCGGCCTTCATCTTGATGGCGTTGCTTTCCGCATCAGTTTAACAACTTTGTATATATTTGAAACACCGCCGATATACTTTACTTTTTTTTTACTTTCAAAAGTATGTGCGTGCTTGACCTTGGGTATATGGATGGGAAGAGAAATTTTGATATACCTCTCGCATTTTCTACACTTGTTGATCCCCGGTGGCTTTCTTCGGCTAGTACATCCGTGCGTCTGACTGTATGTGTACATAAAATGACACATGTTCTTGTACAAAGCACAGATGTGTGTATTCCGCGAAGAGCCTCTTTTTTCTCTTTTTTTGGCAAAGCAATACAATTGTTCGTTGTTCGTTCTGGGATGCGTTTCTGTCAGTTTTTATTCGATGTGCGTAAAGCCGAGGTTCCACTGCTAATACATCACACAAAATACACACTGCAGACACTGTCTGAGACATGGTTTCTTCCTGTTATGACGGCCCTGTAACATTTGCCATAGAAGAACTCTCTGAAGAAATGTTGAAGTATACATATCTACAAAGCAAACTCGCTTAAATCGAACGTGCTCGATTCGCTTAATTCGAACATGATGCGTGTGCGCATACAATTTTGTCACCAAGTCCACAGCAAACACCATGTCTTTCGTATGCTGTGCGAGCGGCGTGACAGCGGCTAAGTGCATGTTGTCATGTTTAGTTTTAACCTAGATCATGTCTGCCGTGATATCTTCTGTATGCTTCGTCTCGCCTGCACATGGATTGCGGTAACGGCCACACACAGGTGAGTGTGGGTTGCTTCCGTCGGTGCTACCGCGGTATGTGCGTTCGTGCAGCCTAAACGTCATTGAAAGCGACAAGTACATTACTTGGTTGCGGTATAGCTGTAGTGTCGAACTTGAAATCGAAATTTAGCTCAATTTGATACATTTATTTATTTATTTATTCACCCTAAAGGCCCTGACGGCATTACATAGGGGGAAGCGATATCTTCTTCTACGAATGTACCTTTTCAATAAAATGTTGAAGTCAGTCCACATATGCAAATAGTAAAGCTTTGAGAGACCAATTGATGTTCCGTGGCGTTGTTTGAATACGCCAGGATTCAAGAAACAGTCTTTTTCGGGGTTTAGTCTGAGCGTTATTGATATAAGTGTTGTCATTGACGTTGAGACAAATCCTCCGAAAAGACTGTTTCTCGAATCTTTTGGCATATCCAAACAACGCCACAGAACATCAATCGGTCTCTCGGAGCTTTACCACCCGCATATGTGAACGGGCTTCGTCACTTTATTGAAAAGGTACAGCCATAGTATAAGACCAGATACCCACTGTAGAAGAAAAAGAAAAGGACACAGCTCCTCAATGGTCATAGCCGTAGTCACCCCTGAAGAAGAGGCCGAATTGGCTTCGAAACATAGGGTCCCTGTAGAAGGGCTTGGTTGGGGTTTGAACTTTTTTAATAATTACTCCTAACCAGACAGACCTCTGTCAAATGTTTACTTTTAAGAAGTGCTTTCCGTCGTCTGGCTCAATGAAACAGTTCGCAACAAAGCAAAGCAATACCACGATGGTCTTCTAACTCCGCAACAAAGCAAAGCGATACCACGATGGTCTTCTAACTCCGTATCTACTTCTTAATACGTCATATTCAAAACCTTTACTTTTGCAAACATTCCTCCTGCGGCCCTAACCCTCAAAATGGAGACTTCTACAAACCGCTCATACGTATACAAACATCACGTAATGTAAACAAATCAACCACGGATGATCGGCTGCTTCGGACAGTGGGGGAAAAGAATGACGATATCCTGAGCGTAGCTTTCTAGCTTCACTAGAACAGATCTTAACCGTCTCAACACACGTTTACAAATAAATAAGAGGTTGCACAATCCACCACCAGTGTCGCGCTGATCTTAGACAGGAAGACATGTGACGTTACAAAGAAAAAAGGCTAATTCTGGAGGTGGATACGCTTAACATACAAGTGGGAGACACGCCCGTACGTATGTCCGTAATGCGGCTAAACATTTTTGTGTGCGGATGTTCATGGCAGTCACGTGATCCAGGCACCCCACGTTCCGTTGAGGTTTTCGGGGTATCCGTTGGGATCGGTAGGTTGGTTGATCGTGGCCGCGGCAGTCTGCGCGTAGCTCTGTATCCTGCCCCTCAGAAAAGCCACCAGCTGAAACGGGCAGCAGAGATTCGAGGTTAGTCGATGCGTTCCACATCGACGACGAGTCGAGGTTTCTCACTACTGATCTAGAATCTAAAAATAACATCTGCCACGTAGCATACCCCAGTACTGCGATTCTACACAAAATCTAGCGAACATGACTCAGCGCGATCAAGGTATCGTCAGTACTGCCCTAAGTCCCATTTTACTCTCACAATTTCTAGGCTGTAGCTAAAACGTCTGTACTGCTTGTCACATAGTGAGTTTTAGAATAGCGTAAGTACCCTTGCGTTAGCACCGCATACCACACGCGAGCTCTTAAGGCCGGTTCAGACACTTGCGTTTGAGTGCGTTCGACTACGTTGCGTCAAGAACCGAAAGCGAGTCACCGGCACATCTGTGCTTCGTATGAAGCGTGGAATCTAATTCAAAGAATCATCTTGGCACGGGATATAAGCAGCAGGGATGTCCTGGTTTCTCGCAGCCGCAACGCCTCAAACGCAGTCAAACGCAGTCAAACGCAACTGTCAGAACCAGGCGTTATACTTCGTTTCAGCTTAAAGCCCGGTTCACACAGTTGCGTTTGACTGCGTTTGACTGCGTTGCGGCAGCGAGACACCAGGACATCCCTGCTGCTTATATCGCGTGCCAAGAAGATTCCTTGAATTGGATTCCACGCTTCATACGAAGCACAATGTGCCGGTGACTCGCTTTCGGCTCTCGCCGCAACGCAGTCAAACGCACTCAAACGCAAGTGTCTGAACCGGCCTTAAGTCTAGCTGCAGACGATGTTACGAGTTCAAGCATGTGGCCCTGAACAGTGCTTGCACAGCACGTGTGCTCGTGCTTGGCAGACGCTGAAGGCCCGTAGCTCGCGCTTGCAGCATCGGCTGCGTCTGGACTTACAGGAAACGAAGTATAGCAGAACGCTGCGGAGCGCGTGAAACCAGCGCTTTTTGTTCAGCGGAACGCAAACGCATACGCAAGCAGTCGCAGCGCCATCTTGATATACCCATGCAAACTGCTCCATAGAATTTAGGGCCACGGGGAGGCGTGACGTCAGGCGCGTAGCTTTCCCAAGCCAACCACCCATGTCGCCCGCCTATTTCTGTGGTCGCACTCTAAGTGCGGATAGTGGTGGATTCTAATCCGCGCTCCGAGTGCAAATAAGTTTGGATCCTTATCTGCGTTCCGAGTTCGGGTAGTGGTGGATTCTAATCCGCACTTCGAGTGCGTGAGCGCGGATTGCGTGCGGATGCGTGGACGCTGTACCGGGGGTACGAAGCATATGAAGTGTGTTGGATTTTCTTTATCTGCACTCCGCTTGTGGAGTGATTTTGTCGCAGGAAACTTTGAACACAGATGTTTAGAAGTTGTCAACTTTGTGTAGGGACACTCGCGAGTTGGCAGCCTTGACGAGTCTATGGAAACATTAGTGGTTCTGGTTTCGGAATTAGAATAATTTCAAACTCGATTGTTGTTTTGTTATTTATTAAAACCATAATTAGAATTGGCTGACGTACATAAGGTTAAACGGTATTCGCTTCTCGGGGATTGGACACAGGCGGTCAATGTGTGTGTGTGTGCGCGTGTGTGGTGGGAGGGGGGGGGGGAAGGGGTAAAGGTTGGATCATTTTATTAATCCTTCACCCACCCCAAAAGTCAGGTACATCCCAAACACATAGCCTATCCCCAGAAAAAAAGAAAATCCTGGCGATACATTTTTAATAATTAAATAATATTTTGACGAAACAAAAAAAAGAAGCTAGAGCGGGTGTGTAGATTTGCGACGTGTATTGTCTTGTGCTTAGATGACGGGGGCAGGGGTGTAAGAACAGGGAAGGGCGCAGGAAAATCAGCCATTTCCAGTAAACAATTCTCTAACCCCCCCCCCCCCCGGCCCAGCCCGCCCAACCTTCTGAACACTTTCAACACTACTGTGCTTGTTTTCACCTCAAGAACCGTAGTAAAAAAGTCCTGCTCCTCACGGAGCATGACTGATTCCCCCTTTACGTGGATAATAGGGATATATGTAGGTGAATTTTAGATTAGATATATGTTATCTTATCAAGACGGACACGTTCCAAACGCAAAAAGCGTCAATTTTCATCTCCGACAACCAAATCTCGTAAGAACTACTTCGCGCCGCAGATGAACAATGCTTGAAACTTGCTTTTTGGTTGAGCTGATAACGGGTTTTTTATAGATGGGGGAATGCCTGAAAAGTCTCCGCCATTGCGCTGTTACTGTAGCTTTTATTTTTTTAATAGAATGATTTGCGCGTTTGTAGGTAGACATTGATATATGTGACGGTTGTTAAAAGATGTTTGTGCGGTTGAGTAATCGAAGATGTTAAACATGCCGAGGGTGCCAAACACTGTGATCCTGAGGATTTTGGGCGCGGCGGCAGCGGAAGTTTGGAACTTCTGTAAGTTTGTGTGTGTGTGTGGGGGGGGGGGGGTCCTTCTTGGCAATGCAGTGGACTGTACAGGCACGCGCTCCCTATCTCATTTTGAGCGTTGGATAAGGCTGTGCGCGGGCTCTCCTCAACTTCCAATGCATTGCTAAGAAAAGTTGTCGCCGAGTATAGCCGCCCCCCCCCCCCCCCGTTCCCACATCCCTCACGGCAACAACCCTCCCGACGTAGAAAGCTTTGGGACTGTATAGAAGTATCCTTATTATACAAGAGGTTAAAGATTAAAAGAAGCCGAAATGACGAACTGTATGATCTTTTCTTTTTCGTGTGTGTGTATGTGTGTGTGTGTGTGTGTGTTTCAATTCACGTTAGGATTTTAAATTTCGCGCCTCTTCAGACTACAACTTTTTTTTTCGCATTAACTCTTTAAAGTGTCTTAGTCATTCACACTTTATATAAAGGCTGCATTTACATCTTCACTGTAATTATCAAAATAATAAACATGGTACTGCTGCTGATTTTATTAATCTTGGTAAAGTCCAGGATGTGTATAAGAGCAAATCGGTGCCTGGCGGCAACTGATTTTTAAAAGATGCAAGATCGTAATAGAGAACTAGTCATTTTGTCTCAACGGAGGAAAGTACGACAATAATGATATCATTGATTGTTCTCAAGGAAATGGGAAAAGGAATTTTCCTCAAACTCTCAATTAAAGTTGTAAAAAATTATAAAATTTAAAACATTAGGGAAATAAAAATGAACGTCTTCATCGTGCTTTGCATAAAAAAAATAATAAGTTTTCAGTTTGCTTCAATCAAGCCTGGAATAAAGACTTGTCAGACGCAAAATTTGTGACCGACCGCGATGAATGCAAAAACACGTTATAAAAGCAAAAACGACAAAATGAAGGTACTGGCTAGGCAGCGAGGTTGAAGGAAAGCCTATTCGGCTCTGAGAAGCGGCAGCGGCGTCAAGAGCTTCGGAAGAGTCCTCACTTTGGCTTCTGCCGGGATTCCGCCAGATGGCGACACCGAAACTACTCGCAGCGAATACACCGACGGGCGGCTCCCACATGACGCCGCTGCGGTTGCGCTGCTGACGGTATGGCGCACGAATAAATGCTTCACCTCACACAAATACGTTTCCTACGCAAGCGCAGTGCCACACCTGATGTGGGCAGACGCGGGCTTGTACAGCGGCACCTGGAACGCGTCTCCCACTGGCATATCTAGCGTCTCATTCCGCCCATGCATCGCAAGTGGTCTCGAAGTGGCAACAAATGACGTCACAAAAGTCGGAGTATCACGTTGTCGGATGTTGCGATCCTGGTAAATGGCCGTAAAAGTTTCGGCAAGACGCACAAGCAAAGTCGAGCGTCGCTGTCGTCGCAGCGTCCCAACTGCTGGCTGCCGAAGCTTCAGTGGACTCAAACTGTAGGGCGACATGCAGCAGTACAGGCGTCTGCAACATCCACCTCCGGTGCTGTGACGCCGCCAGGATCGGGACGGACGACAGCGTGGCACTTCTATGACGTCATCAGGCGGAAATCGAGAGACCACTTTTTTGGACGCGGTAAACACACCAGTTGGAGACATATGTTTCAGGCACCGTACATGCATGTAAACAGCGTGGCGTTTAATAAACGCTCACCCCTGCCTGCGATCTGGCAATGTTGTTGATCTCGCAGGGGTCGCTGGCCAGGTCGAACAAGTACGGCGGAGCCAGGGACACGAAGTTCTTGGGCACTTTGTTGCCGCAGTTGAGCGTCGCCTTCTCCCGCCACTGGTCGGGAAACTGGAGGTCTCCCTTGTTGCGAAGGTCCCTCAGAACCCTGGCCGCTGTGGACTGGACCATCAGGAGGTCCAGGTCGTCATAGGGACGCGAGCCTCCTGTGGTCAGGAATCGCGGGTCGTACAGCCCGTCTTCGGTTATACCCAGGACCAGCTTGTAGTTGGTGTAACGAAGAGCCGAATTGTTGTTGATCGGATCGATGTTGTACAGGATCTCGTAGCGCGGGGACGCGTATCCGATGGACAAGGGCGCCCACATATCGGTGCCGTCCAGCTTTCCCAGCGATAGGGGATTTCCTCCTGTGAATGAACAACTGAGTAAGTATAGAAGCACAAAATGTGCTTTATCAGCCAAATTCCACAAGAAAATTGACATGAAGAGCGGTCTTAAAAACCATCATGAAGGACTGTGACATTACGTGACATCTTAACGTCGCAAAACACCGTGGTGTCACATGAAGGAGTGGCGGGCCTGACACTCTCATGTCATGGACAGCGTCACGTAACATGAAATCATAGCGTCTCGTTAGTGAGACGACATGATATCACCTAATATGACGTCACGTGACATCTTGAGGTCACGTGACTGCGACGTGACGCGACACCATGAAGCCATCTGGCGTTACAGTCGTTTGATATCGCGAAGTCATGAGACGTTATATGCAAACCTACATCATTTAACCCTTCACAACACATTCTGCTCCTCCTGATTCCTGTCAGCACGATCCAGCTAGTGTAATTTGTTTTTACAAATACATTGATTCCGTCACAAAGGTCGAGACCTTTAGTTTCAACATTTTTATGAGTCACTTTAAGCACTTTTGCATTTTTTAAAAAATGTCAACTGTTCTACTGACGATTTTTACACATTACATCTTATAATCTCTCTAATGCAGTTACAATCGAAAATCCTAAACACCAGCTGTCACCCTGTTTTAAAAAAGCAACGCAATAAATGTTGTATCTCATAGTCACCGACAGATTAAGAAGGGCAGGGTCGTCCTTCAGTTCTCCCGCCTCCAACCCGAGCTTCCCATTTTCAATAAGCCTTCATCGCCCCGTGAATCTCGAACAAGCACGCGCAGTCAAAGCATGGTGAAGGGCGACGGGCGAGTGCAGGAGGCCGGACACTGAAAGAGACGCCATGCCGTTCTTACACTGTCAGAGACCACATATATTGCTGCATTCATGGCCCAGAGGGAACGCTACTCCATAAATCTACAGGATTCGCGTTTACTTTTACCTCGAATGTTCCAAGTTCGAGCATTCAAGGACGGATGTTCGAGATAGCGCGTGTAAAAAATAACGAGACCAGCATAGCCCTGCTGAGAGACACTCGCTCTCGTGACAGCCGAGAGACTTTCTCCCCGCTGTCACGCCGACACCCCGACGCTCGCTGCGGCTTTCTCGGCGCTTACTCTTTATTTTGTTCCCGGCAGACGTTCACCGATTAAACCTTTAATCTTAGTTTTACGTTTGTTCATCTTTTTCCATTCGCGAAATTTAAAAAAGCGATATCTTTGAAACGAGAATATCGGCCGTTGGATTATTTTGCCTTAACCGCCATCGTGTAATGCCTAATAGATGTAGCACTCAATGGCCTTGTCTTTAGCGCACAATGTACGGCACCCTTAAAGGGGCAATGCAACGATTTTTGTATTCCGCTCGAATACCGCTTAGAACGAATCCCTGACGTAAGTGACTTACGAAACAGGCGATTGTTAATCACCACAAGCAATCGAAGTCGCAGAAAAAAAATTAAAAAAAACATGAGCAGCGGTTATCTCCACAAATTGCAGCTAGGACAAGTGGCCACGAGATCTGGAGCTGATTATATGCCGCCAATGTTGATCATAGCCACACGCTGGGGTTGCCAAAGCACATGAGCTGAGTTCCAGACATTGTTGTGATTCGGGTATTGTCGACATTGCAACGAATGGACACGGGCCATTACTCAAATGCTAGTCGAGCTATTGATTATCCCGAGCCCAAATCGAGTGCTCACGCAATGCTTGGGTCTCGTCTATGAGCCGCATTTAAATACCGCCCCCAGTTACGTCATCAAGTTTTGTGAAGGAGACACAGAAAGAAAACGCTCGCTTTTGTCCTTAAATTTGCCCTGCAACAAAAGAGTTTCTTGTCAGTGGCGTACGTGCGACTATAGTCGGGTTTCGCTAGTGCCAGTGAGCTCGTCTAATATCAAAAACATTCCAAGTAAACATCGTTGCACGGCCCCTTTAACGCGAAAACAACAAAGTGCCTCGTTGCATTTGGCTTCGAAGGGTACTCGCGGATATCAACTGTTGCCGCTCAGGTTAATGCCCCAAATGAACGCGTTCCACCACACGAGCCGTTTTGATGACAGCCCTTCAATACACCATTTTCAAAAGCGCGTGTCTTCTAGGTGGACGGTGCGCCAATAGACCTCTTGAAAAATCGATGCCATCCTAGTGGCGCAGGGCCGCGCAAAGCATCTAGGGTACCTTTTGGCCACCGTTTCGGATTAGATTTGCCAAACTTAATTCACGACATCCCGTCACGAACAAATACTGCGCGTGCATTTTTAAATATGCGACCTTGATTAAATTGATGGTGTTGCCTACCAATACAAATAAAGTGCGTATTAACTTTTTCTCTTTTTTTGAGGGGGGGCGGGGGGTACATGGCAGAGTTTATGTGCAGGTCATTCTGTTCCATCGTCTCAATATCTTGAGCTTCTTAAATGATCCGTGACCCGAGAGGGTCATTGTGCACTATGGAGTGATAGCCAGTTAGGCCGCCAGAAAGGTATTACCCACCAGGCCTGGCTCCTACTCCTCGCAAAGTCTAGGCAGGTACTTACGGCCTCCGGAGGTCCCTGTTTCAACGGGGGTTCTCAACACCGTGACTCTCAAGAAGATGAATGGGTGCAATGCAAGGGGAGCGCCGACTTTATCTTCAAGGAGTCCTGGGATGCACAACCTCGTCAACGGGGCAATCGAAATCGAAACCATGCCACTCCTCTCCACGGCCAAAGAGGTCCCATAACGCACCGAGCGCAGCGTTGGATGCAGGGAATTTTGCAAGTAGCGTATTATCCGAGTCCGTCGTTACTTGGGCACGCAATCTGCGTCAACGCTCGGCGAGGATACGGATTCAATCACACGCTTCGTGTCGAAGAAATGGCGACCACCACTGATGCTTATCAGGTTCTCAAAAGGGTATATTCAAAGAAATGCAGAAAACCCCTGGGATCACTTGTTTGCTCTAAGAGTGTTGAACCACGTACCTTAAGGTTTACAGATATTCGTCTTTATATATTCGTGCTTTTATTGCACACCGGCTCTTTGAAGAGTATAACTTTTGATTGGGGGGGGGGGGGGGGGGGGCGATCAAGGGAACTTCAGGCTGTCCACTTCGGCCTTGTTCTTTGGAAAAAAAATTCCAAATGTGCGCAAAGCTTTGTGCGCTCCTCTCTGCCCCCACCCCCCTTGGCGTCTACCACGTGGCACTGAAGAGAGTGGGAGAAAGAGAGGGCGAGCGAGGGTATCACAGTTAGTCGCCTGCCTTCGGTCGCTCGCCTTCGTTTCCTCTGTAATCCCCTATCTGCTACAACCGGTGCCGCACAGACCGGCGTTCCCTTCGGCTCCGCGGACAGCCAGTTCTGAACGTTTTGCAACGTGTCTATTGCCTAAAAGAAATCGCCCCTCTTTCTGGATCATGGACCCAGAGGCAGGGTCTTGAAAGTTCCGACCTCACTCGTTTAGCGTCCGATATGAGTAGAGCACCGCTCTGTTTGATTACGTGACCCACGGGAGTAACTTCGCATCTACTTGAGCTATACTTTAGCGCGCAGCTAACGTAACACAGACAAAACGTGATGTGTGAGAAAAAGGCCTTAATGACGCCGTAGTCCTGGATTTCGTGCAGGGCGCCAGGCCTCCGTGGAGCACACGTATGCCTAAGTCTTGGGGAAGTGTACGGCCGGGACTCACGTCCTATCAGCGAGAACCCGAGTGCCAGCCGAAAGCTGAAGCAGGCTTTGTGCGCTTGTGTTTCGTCTGCCAGGAACCGTATTTAGGTGCCGACTACATAGCACATTCTGTGTTCTAAGATCGTCCCTTTAACCCACTATCGCGACAAAGGCGGTGGTAGCACAGAATGAGATGAGGCGTCGAGCAAAATGCGATGGCAGCGGCGCCGTATGTGGCGCCACGGCAAACTCCGTCATAATTCCGGAAGGGAGACATAACGGAAAGGAGAAGATGATAGATAAACGCCGCACCGCGGCTTCCTCGTGAACGATACCACCCAGAAAAAGCACCGAAGTAAAGAAAGAGCAAGAAAAGAGCGCGCGCACTCGGCGACAACGCTGAAAGCGAGGATAATTTTCTCTCGTTTAGCGCGTGCGCGCAAGATAGAGCGCGTCACTGGCGTATGTTTCATCACGTCCTATGACCCGCCAGAGTTACCCGAATCCACCCGGCAAGACACGTGGCTGGCACTCGCGTCCAATCAGCGAGGAGACGAACCCTGCGTCATCGTTCGGCTGGCACTCGTCTTTTGGTGTGAGAACTAGAAACGCTAAGGCAGCAGTCATACTTCCCATACATCGTTCAAAGGGCGCGGTGTTCGTTGCCGATACGCTGACAGACCTAACTGCGGTGACTCCTCAGGTGTGTTCGTAGCGCGTCTTATTCGCACATTTGTACGCTTTAAACACGCCTGCAGAAAGTTTCAGTAAGGCCAATCTGACACGAGCGCCATAGAGTAAAGAGAGAGCGAGATAAAAGTGTTGAAAAGAAAGGAAGCCTGGAACTTATTAGTCACACAGTCGATTGGGGGCAAGACAGTTCCAGGTTAGGGATGAGAAAAGAGGGATCAAAAGAAAATATTTGAAAGGTAAAGAAGGAAGAGAGAGGGCATCTTGGATGAGGTCACAGTTACTGGATTATGTTTGTCCACTACTGTATATTTATTCACAGCACTGTCGGCACTGTTACAAGCGGACCAGTATAGGCAGGTATCTTCCAGGAATATAAGAATGTAAGCTAATGTTCTAGCGGCATCATGAACGGAGCTGGGGGGAAGAAGAATATCTTGCGTAGTAGAGCGGGCAACTCCCGCAATCTGTAGCCCATAGAAGATTTTCCTCTCGCACGGTAATTGGGGCAAGCCAAAAGAGATGGTCCACATCCACAAGAGTGTCACAAGTAGGACAGTTTAAACTCATCGGTGCGTCACTTGGATGGATGGCAGATGCAGTAGCGGCACAGCCAGTGCGAAGCCGGTGTAGTACACAGGCGGTTGCACGTGGTAGCGTCGAAGGGACGCGTGGGGGTGGTCTCCCGTCAGCGACCCGTGGGCCCGGATTATTCTGCGTTATCGCTTAATAGAATTATCAGCTTGGCTTCATGAATCTTCGGCGCCATAATAATGGGAGTTCCAAGCTGGTGAGCCGCAGCGGCAAGACGGTCGGCCGTCTCATTACCCGAAGTGCCTACATGTCAGGGCAACCATTCGAATATTTCCCAGCCCTTCGCTTGGAGGTTTTTTGCAAGGTGAGCAATGTGGCATATTGAGGGGCATCATCAAGATTACCGAGAAGTTGTAGTGCTATTTTTGAGTCGGTAAGAAGCAAAGCTTTCCCGCTGTAAGGAAGTTTCTCCAGGGCGTCAAGTCAAAGCCTAAGCGCCACCAGCTCAGCGGTTGTTGATGTGGCGTGGAAGCTGAGCTTTCTGGCATGAGACACATTCAAGTCAGGTATGTAGACCGCTGCGGCAGATGACTTTCTGCTATGAAGAACTGAACCGTCGGTGTATATTCGCATCCATCCCTGGTACAGTGTCTCTATATAATCCTCTGCAGTGATCCGGGCAATGACCTCTACTGTACTGCGTTTGCTTTTGAGCGAAAAAATAGTCAGAGTGCAGGCGAGCTGGTGTAAGTTGAACATGATTGTAAACCTCAGACTGGGGCAGAAAGAGAACACAACAGAAGGCAGAAAAAGAGGAGGCAACGTCTCCAACTCAGCTGCAAAGTTTATTTTGTACACGCCTTTTAAACAACAGTTCCAACGCCGTCCCTACAAAAAAAAAATTTTTACATGAGGACAATGACATTTGGGTAAACCTTTTCTTATCTCCCTTGACCTCGGCTGCGAAACACTCACACAAAGGGTCACATTCTAGCATAACCACCGCCACCCGGCGAACGTAGTTGAATCACTACTGAACACAAAGAAAGGGTTTGACCTTCAAAGATGCGTTTCCTCTAACAACAATTAGTCAGTCCAAAGAAACAATACTAGGCACTGCTAACAGTCGGAACTTCGGGCCATCTCCAAAACTGAGAACGACATCGCCCTCCTATAACGAACCACACTTGGCTAAACACTGCGACTTTCTCGAACATATCCAAGGATACACATGTAAACACTGATAAAACAAAATTTTACAAGCGTAGAAATTGTTTACATTCGTTCCCAAACTGCAATGACGCACTGACTTATACAGTTGCCAGACGTTCTTATACGAATTGTTTCTTGTACTACACGTTTCATATCATTACGTTCTTTGTGAATTATTTCCGTTTCAGACCAGTTGGCTTTACAATTATTGCACTCTAGACGTTGGAATTGGGGTATAAAAAGGCGTGTACGAAATAAACTTTGCAGCTGAGTTTGAGACGTTGCCTCCTCTTTTTCTACCTTCTATTGTATTCTCTTTCTGCCCCAGTCTCAGGTTTACAATCATGCTTTTGAGCGTTGGAACTATCTCATTTACTGTTCAGTGGAGGTTCATACGGTGGCGGTGCCGGGTAGTCGGTGTCCGGAACACCAATAAAGGCAATAAACTCCGTTGCCAGAAAACCAAGGCAAGAAAGCGGGCGTTGGCTGTGGTTCAGAAGAGGAGCAGTTGAGCGGCAGGCAGTTTGTTTCGCTATGTGCCGGAGTGTCGGTTTTCTACCGTGATTTTCGACTATCAGGTTTACCCTCGTTTCCAATAGTGTTGGAACGTTTGGTGAATATCTGGGTAATCCAAGGTACAGTGGGGACAAAAGTCCCCAGGACGCGCGAGCTTCGACTGAAATAGAGTAACTGTATATGCTCCGCTTGCGGAGCAGAGTACCGCAATGGTGCCATTCTGGAGCCAAGCACTGCGGGAAGCCACGGTCGGTTTTTGCAGGGGACACGAAGGCGCAGACGCGAGGCGGCGGGTGGCGTGCTGTGGCGTGCTGCGGCGCGCTGCGTAAGGAAAATAGTGCGGCGTGCGGCGACGAGCCGCGCATGCGCCGTCATCGTTCTCCCGTCGTTTCCTGCACACTGTGGTTTCCTGTTTCCCTCTCGATCGCAAGAATCGCACACGCGGGATCCCGCGGGTCGCGTGTGAAGTGAAGTCGTCAAGTCGCTGTTGCCGGGACGCATATAGCATCGTGAGCCCGCTGTCTGCCCAACTTTTGGAGGACCTTTCCCCTCGAGCGATCGCAAGACGCAAAAGAACGCAGGCCTGCTTATTTTCCACTTGTGTTTAATCGAAGAGCGGGTGCCGCTGCTCAACCTGTGACTTTTTTTTGTTTTGTTTTTAGCAGACAGTTTATTTGGTTTTATGTAGACTGAGCAGTGCTTTACCTTCGTGCGTCCCAATTATATGCGAATCTGAGGAAAGTCGAGCACACGCACTTTCATGCTAAAATAGTGTACAACTTTTTTTTCTTTTTTATCCAAAGTTTTTGCCATTTCGCGAATTCGAGACGCCCGAATAGAGCTCTTGGAAATCGTGTCTCGCCGTCGGAATCCGGTACAAGCTCTTGCCGCTGTCCGCTCGATTTGTGCACTTCGTAACACTACAGCCTGTCATTTTCACGGGGCTCTTTCTACGCGCATGCAAAATTCATTGCGGTAAATGACGCAGCGGCTGACGAAAACGCCGTCCCCTCGCTTTCGAACGAGAGCTCGCCGACTCGCCAAGACGGCCGGATGTGGCGGTCGCGTATCGCGTATCACTCCGCGAGAGCCGCAGACGCGAGCAACGCGATCGTCGTCCGTGTCGTCTGCTTCGCATACCTTGGAAACGGATGTCCTAAAACATCGCTCGCGTTATAAAAAAACAGGATTGTACTGTACCCAGTTGACGCACATAATGTTCAATGACTTAGGAAGCTTTCGGCTCGTTCGATTTTAGTCTAGGATCTATATTTTTCGAACGCAAAGCGGAAAATATGTTCCCCCGAAACTCGGCGCTCTGGAAGGCCGCTTTCCCGCACGAAGGTCGGCTCCAGTTCTGCCCACGTGACCACTCCTCCGCCAATACGGAGATGGCGGCGAAAGGAAAAGGAACGCGGTACTCTGGCTCTGCAAGCAGAGCCTATACAGTTACTCTAGACTGAAACGCATAGCTCTGCCATCTGCCGGCGGGTCGCACTGGTTTCGAGATCACACAAAAGCGCATGCGCGTCTGCTGTGCCTGTAAACTTGTGTGTTTTCAGGCTGTTCTGCGGCGCGACGCCTAACTCGGAATCGGGAGCGTGCTACCTCTTAGATAGTGCTTGCGGCCGATGAGCGTCTGTACTTCACTTTTCCGGAAACTGCAGGTACCGCCTGCGGCACTGCAGCCAGCATTTCGCTGTGTCAGCGCACTTTGCCTTGCATAACCAGTTGAGTTTATCGTTCAGTTGAGCTGCCATGACCTCTTGCTTTGCAGGTGCCATGTCAGTAAGTGCTATCTCCGAGACGGTACCACGCGCCCGTTTCGAGTCAGGCCAGCCGCGCCGAAGAAGAGCGGGAAAACACACATCTTTGCCGGCACAGGTAGGACGCGGATGCGCTTGTGTGATCTTGAAACCAGGCGACCCGCCGTCAGATGGCAGAGCAACGCATTTCAGTCGCAGCTCGCGCGTCCTGTGGACTTTTCTCCCCGACTGTACAGACGGACCGACACTTTCTGAAGAGTCTCAACTGCTGAGCTCTGGTCATTGCCGAGATGCACCAGTGGCAATGCTTATAACAACCGTGACATAATGAAGACCTTTATAGGTTGCATCATCAATGCTCTGTACGGTCCCCCATATGCTGCCAATAATCATACAGATAGCATTGAGGTATCGGCGACATCTGATAATGGTTGTCTTGACTGCAGTTCGCCAGGAGACTCGACTATCTGGGAGGAAGCCTAGATAGGAGTATGTTCGAACCCTTGTCACGTTTGTCCCATTGATCGTGCAAGTTCAGTTGATCGAAGATCTGGCCGTAGGAGTGATATTAAAGAGCAGCCCTTTCGGAGGCGGATAACGTAAGACCAAGTTGATATATTACGTCAAGTATAGTGGCGAGGCCTAGCCGGAGTGTTCGCTGCATGTTATGTATAAGCAAGCTGGGGCAGTAGCCCAGAGAACAACATCTTCAGCGTAAATTACGATGTTTATGACTGGAGAAGGGGTGTTCAAGGGCTGCGAAGCCTCCGGCAGATGTGTGGTTGCTGCATTGAACAAAAAATGGCTAATGACGCTGCCCTGAGGAACACCCTGGGCTACTTTCCGTCGCGAACTGCGCACACATTCTAAGCGAACGCTTATTGTACGCCCTGTCAGGAATGCACGAACGAATGCGAGTACTCGGCCGGTAACACCAAGCCTGATTAGGTGAGCGAGAACGGTTTTGTGTGGCATAGAGTCAAAGGCCCTTGATGCCAAGGAATATTACCGAGGTTGCTTGGCAAGTTGCCTTTGATTGTTTCATGTCGGACACAAGGTCACCAATCGCGTCTGTTGTGCACCGCCGTTGGTGGAAGCCTGGAACTATCTCATTTATGTTCAGTGGAGGTTCATATGGTGGCGGTGCCGGGTAGTCGGTGTCCGGAACACCAATAAAGGCAATAAACTCTGTTGCCAGAAAACCAAGGCAAGAAAGCGGGCGTTGGCGGTGGTTCAGAAGAGAGCAGTTGAGCGGCAGGCAGTTTGTTTCGCTATGTGCCTGGTGTCGGTTGTCGACCGTGATTTTCGACTATAGGTTTACCCTCGTTTCCAATAGTGTTGGAACGTTTGGTGAATATCCGGGTAATCCAAGGTACAGTGGGGACAAAAGTCCCCAGGACGCGCGAGCTGCGACTGAAACGCATAGCTCTGCCATCTGGCGGTGGGTCGCCTGGTTTCGAGATCACACAAGGCGCATGCGCGTCCTGCTGTGCCTTTAAACTTGTGTGTTTTCCCTAGCTGATAAGGTAGAGAGCCAGATGTCTCAAGCTGCCAGTCAAGGCGTCTTAGGACCATTCGCTTCAGAACCTTGTCGAGACAGCAGGTGAGGGAGATAGGCTTGTAGGAGCTGATGTCACCGGACGGTTTTCCTGGTTTGTGAATGGGAATTACTTCAGATGTGAGCCATGAGCGTGGCAGAACTGCCAAGCGCCAGATGTCATTCAGATATTCTAAAAGGCCCGGAAGGGCCGTTGCATCTAAATTGCGCAGGGCCTGAAAGGTGATTCCATCTGGCCCTGGAGCTCTGGGTGTGTGAGCAGAGCGGCGAAGAGCATGTTGCAGTTCCCTCAGCGTGAAGTCCGCGTCGCAAGCGGCCGGTGTTGTTGGTAAAGTGTTAGTAGTGGTGCTATCCGCGGCATAGCCTTTGGGTGAAACAGGGACAGAGGTGAATTCATCGACAAGGCATTCTACTGATTTAGCCACAGTGATGTTCTAGGCGATGGCAAAGCCGAGAACGGGTGACCGTGGAACAGCGAGCCCGGCAAGGACACGGACCATACGCCACGCTTGTTTTCCTCCACATGGAGAGTGAAGCGACTCGCAAATTTGCCGCCATTGTCCTCTTTGTAATCGTTTTATGTGCTTGCGGAATGCTCTGTCTTCCATTTGATATCGCCGAATGTCCTCTTGCTTTGATGTTTAAGTGCTCGGCGCTGTGCCTGGCGTCGCGAGGCACCTAACTTGAGGTATGTTAGGTCAGGATTTGGCCGATATATGGATAATCACGGTTCTGGTAGCTTTGGATAGCGCATTGGAGATGGACTGTCGTGCAATCCACATTGCCTGGAGACAATTGTTTGGCAAAGAACACGCGGTAAGCATCCCAGGTAGTCACTTTGAAGGTCTTGTGCATGGTGGGGCCTTTTCCTGGGAAGTAATATTCATTGAGTAGGTGATCGCCTACCCTACCTATCAGGTTCAGCTGACCACAAGGCTCATACTGGGGCCGTAGTGAAGCTAAGGTAAAGTACACTTTCTCACGCCAGGTCGTACAAAGGTTGCTACTCCATCGTTCAAGCAGTGAAGACCAAGAGCACATTACGACATCCCCTAGCAGTCGCCCACGAGGTGTTGTTTTCTTATCCACCCAGGTCTCATTGTGGGCGTTAAAATCCCCAAGAAACAGGGAGGATGGTGCGCATCGCCAGAGATTGCACACAATGAGAATGGGTCCCAGTGAACGTTAGGTCTAATGTAGACTGAGACGACAGTGACGTCTTAGTTCTCTTTTCTGATTGTCACAGCGACATATTCGGCGATGTTATCGGACAAGTTCGACAGGTCCACATTTGTAATTGAGGTAGAGCTCGGTGTACGTATATAGCATGCCTTGGGAGGATCTGTCGATGTAAGAGTTGTCCGAGGCGTACTATTTCAGATAACATAGGGTGATACACGAATCGATTGTGGTCTGCAGCTTCTCCTAGAGGGCTAGTACTTCAATTTGGTGCCTTCGTAAATATTGCCGTAAGTCGTCTATCCGTTTTCGTAGTCCATTAACATACCACTGAATAATCTGAAGTATTAAACTGCGTCTTGCGCAGCGAGGAAGTCAATTTTTGTCGATTGCAGTCCGACCTTATTAGGCGAGACTACTCGATTAGGAGGATTAGGAAGAAAATGGCAAGAGAATGTCGATTACTGTAACCAATGCTTGAGCAAATGAAAAATCGAGAGACGTGAGAAACGTACGTAGCTGTGTGGCTAACATACAAATTGCACTTCTGAGGCTTTGGGGCTTAGGTGTTGTATTAGATAATACATTAGTATCAACAGGTGGCTCACTGTGTTTTCGGGTTGGCAGGCCCAGACCTCTTGAAGGGCCTGTTTTGGCGGTAGCTGCTGAAGCACTAGAAGGCTGAGTGCTTGGTCGAGACTGTACTTTGGGAGCTGCTGAGACGTCTGGAGCTGTCTTGCCTGTGAAATTTTCCAAAGGAGGGAAGTCATCCTCGTTGTGGAGTGGAATACTTGTTTGATTATCTTCTCTTGAACCTTGCGATCGTTTTCGAGGTGTCTAGTGTCTTCCAGTTCCACAAGCCTTTTGGTCGTTTTTCGATAGCAGACTCAACGGACGTGTAGTTCACATTTTTCAAGCTGTTGTAGTTGGGGATTTCTCTTTCTACTTTGTAGATGGCACAAACTTTTGATGTCGCATCATGGCGCTTCTTACAACTGATGCAATTAGGCTGCCCAGCTGCACACTCATTTACTCCGTGGTCACCGACAGAACGGTTGCAGCGCTGCGCCTTAAAACAGGTGTTTGCAATGTGTCCGAAGCGGTTGCACTTCGGACACTGCCTTGATTTTTCAAGGTAGGGAAGAACTTTGTAGTGTGTATGCCCCGTAGTGACATATTCAGGAGGAAATTTTGTTTCGAAGACCAGTTTGACAACCTCCGACTTTCAAAGTTTTCTTACCTGAATTACTGGAGTTTTTTTCTCGCATTACTGCCAAGAGATCGGCGTCTTCGATGTCTGCAGATACTCCTCAAATAATACCCCCAGATGCGGATGGTGGAGGAGGTTCGTAAGTCTGAACTTGAACTGTTCCCATTGTCTTTATTTGGAGCAGTGCTTTGGTGGATTCTACATTTCTAGCATCGATAGCCAGAAGATTCAATTGGTAGTTTGGCCGAATCTGGATGACACCGTCCGGGGACAGGCTGTCTAGCTTTGTTTAAGCACCAGAAGGTTCATGTTGGTGATGATCATTGTTGGTTTGGTAGGCTTAACAATGACTGTGAGATTATAACTCCGTTGGGTTATGATCGTGTCCTCACTTGAATTTCAGCAGTGTCGTCTCTTCGGCATTTGGGTTTTCCACCCAGCTTCGTCCTCGAAGTCATCCATGACGCTATCATGAGAGGCTTGACGCTTGTTATGTTGTTCGGCAGACCCAAATTTATCCTGGTTAGGCTGTGATGGACTCGGGAGGACCATATTACGTGGCCCCCGATGGGCGGAGTCAGAGCCCCTGATTTGGCGCAGAAAAAAGACCTATTCTTAAAGAACCAAGAAACAATTCTGTCAATAAACCAGAAAATAACCATAAAAAACGTAGTCTTGCTAGAGCTACAAATTCGATCGTCCTGCCTCGAGCGTCGTCGTCGTGTTGTCCCCCATACAGTAAGAAACATACCACAGGCAGTGTCCGCACACTATCTTTGGAATGACGTACTGCTGTGTGTCCGCGGCTTTTGGGTGCCAGCTATATGCGGAGCGCAACATCATCTGCTTCTTTCGCATGGGCTGTGGTGCCGTCAGGAATACGCTTGAGCTCTGATTGGTTCTGATTGGAGGATTGGAGGTAGACCTCAAGGCAGCTTGTTTTAAGGTCTACCCACTACTCTTCTATCAGAGCCAATCGGAACTCGGCGTCGTTCTGACGTCACCACAACCCATGCGAAAGAAGCAGAAGACTTGCTCTCCGCATAGACGCTTTGCACATGCGCCAGGTTAGAGCGTGTATAATGTATTCTGTGCCGAAACTTGCACGGAAACGTACCGGCTGCGGAGTAGAGGGTAGGAAGCCAATCGGTGATGTGCATCATCTGGTCCGAGACGACGCCCTTGCGCTTCAGCAGGGGGCTCCAGATGAAACCCGTAGCTCTGCAGCCTCCTTCCCAGAGGGTGAGCTTTCCGCCACGCAGAGGAAGTTGAAGCCCCGATTGGAGTGGGCACCAATCGGGAGCGCGCCGTTGTCGGAGCTGAGGACGATGATTGTATTCCCCAGCATGCCAGCGTCACCCAGTGCTTGGAACACCTCCCCGATGGACTCGTCAAGGGCGTCCACCATGCCTGTGCGTTTCAAAAAAAATTTTTGACGTTCGTGCTTATACGGTTACGGCAGGGCTAAAGTGAAAAGGCACTCTTTTGACGTCGTTGACATGAGGGTTAGTTTCTCCCTCACAACGCAGCTCGTTAGGCTCGCTGCTACCACACATGTCCTTCTAAGTAGGCACACCCATGAGACCGTGTTGGAATTCTCTCTCATGGGTCATATGAGGAATTTACAGGCTAGTTAGAATTACAGGTCTTAAGGCAGTCCGCCTGCAGGGATTCAAAGAGAACACCTTTTCCTCTTTGTGTTTCCAAACGGCAATTTTTCATTAAAAAAAACGTATACATATCGTAAGCCGAAATTATTTCAATCGGCGCACTGCGGTTATCTCGTATGAGTACATTACCGCACAGTTTTAATCAAGGTGGTCGGAGGAGTTGTTCACGAGTAACCTGTTCAGCTAAATAGCTTAACAGGTTACTCGTTACCGAAAAAAGTAACTAGGTAGAGGTAACTTGTTACTAGTAACGCTGCTACGTACATGTCAATCTGAGATGCACTACTTCGTCAACGGGGAAATCAAATCAAATTCATGACACTCTTTTCTATAGCCTAAGAGGTCTCAAAATGCAACGCGCGCAGTGTTACACGCAGGGATTTTTGAAAGTGTCTTTAGCACTCAAGATTCGGAGGTTTTCAGGGCGAAATTTTGCTCCAGGTGCTACGAGCCGCGGTGCGCTCACATATTCGACCACCTATCCCTTGTTTATATTTTTATTACATCGAAGTTATTAGACAAAAGAACGCGTCAATCCAAGCATTGATTCATACTTGAAAACGAATATACAATCAAAAGCAGAGTTTATACGCTAAACACATTCATTCAGTAGTTATGTGTTGGCATCTTTCACGTTTGGCCGTTTCGATGAGTAAGCATCGACACTCAGAACAACATAAAAATCAAAACTTTAATATGATGTAATTTTCAAAAGAATTGTGCTTTTTAAACTGATAGAACAATTTGACCAACTACTGTGGCAGTAGTTAACAGACACGCAAACAAAAACAGGGAAAAATCAGGCAAATTACTCAATAAAAAATTGTCTTCCTTTGTGTGTTTATACAGCCTTGTCGTTGGTACTCCTGAATGGGTGACCGGTCTCTTAGCTGTAGATGAGAAATTTAGCCAGCGCCGTACAACCGCTAAACTGTTTTTTGTTTTTTTTAACGGGAATCACGCAGTAGTGATTACACGAACGCGTGCCGGTACGAAACTCATCCAGATCTACACGGGCAGGGGTGGTGGGCATCGAACCCAGAAGGTTCCCAGCGCAAGCTTTCGTTCCACGCTCTGAGTTGAGACGCTTTCGCTCACTCGGCCACCGATTCCCGAAAATTACTAAATCGTTCAATTTTGTAACTGCTTGAAGCGGAGGCAGCAGGGGCGCGATAAAGGTTACCACTCGCTCAACAGGCGCAAGGCCAGCAGTCCAGAAAACGCGGATTTTAACATCATTATCCGCGGTCTCGCGCCGGCAGCCCTCTGCCTGTTGCATGAGTGGTGATTTTAGTGCATGTCCGCGATTCCCACGGCCTTTAAGTCTTTTTAAAATAAATCTAAGACGTAGATAGGTTTTCGATGACTGCTTAGACGTGACGAGTTTTTAATCGGAACTCACAGGCGTTTATTTTCAGAGCTTCTTTAAAACCAAAACCACCTGTTTTGATTATAGCTATAGAGCTAGCCTAATTTCGTATGATCAGAGTTACTTTTGTTTTTACTTTAGTGACATCGCTTACCTGCAAATATTGTCCGGTTCCTTTCACCGATGTAGGGAAACTTGTCTATATTCTCTTGCGGTGCTTGAAGCAGGTCGTCGTCATTTCCACAGTGTACAGATTGGTACGCAAGGTACAGGAAGAGGGGCTGGAAGGAGCGCACGACGCGAGACACGTCCGGGCCAAATGTTATTAAATAAATAAATAAATGATCGGCACACCTTTAAGCCGCACTCACAACATGACGCCATGTGACACTAACGTCCCGTGGCACTGCGATGTCGCGCGACATGAAAGCGTCGCTTGACAGGTCGACGTCATGCCGTCAGACCAACGCGAGCAAGGAAAGTCCGAAGAAGGTTGCCATGTAAAGCTATCACTCTAAAATAGGGAACACATTCGAGTCAAGCACAATACAAACGAGGGAGCGAGTCAGCCGGTGAAGGCTAAACATGATGACCTTAACCCAGAGTGGTGAATCAAAATCAAGACGATTTAAAGTGTGATTAAAGTCGGGACTTAAATCGTGATTTAAATTGAACCGGGTCTACAATGTTAATTTAAATCAAATTTCTTTTCGCAAAAATGATTAAAAACATTTTTTAACGTTTCTTTGTTTGATGCTTTTTAAGTGTATTTGTTCTATATTTTAAATCAAGAAATCGTAAAACAAGAATCCCGCGCGCCGGCGGCCTGCCTAAGCGCGTCAGCCGATTCCTTGTACCGGCGCACTGGTGGCGCGGGCACGCAGCGCCATGGGGTGGCGCTCGTTGAAACTGACGCACAGCAACCAATGGGAGCCTTGTTCCTTGAAGCTATGACGCGCGCCAACCAATGTGATCGAAGCCGATATTGATCAAATTTCGACTTCACTCCGCTCCTTTGGGATCGGGCAGTTCAGGTGCCGTTTGGCGCGGCTTCAAAGCTGATGAGGTCGGCTTGCTCCATGGGACAGTTAATTCATTGAAAAAATCACAAACGCTGTTTCTAAGCGAGCGATAGACAGGTTTACAAGTGGAGAGTAATTAAGAATTACGAAGCAGTCAAATGAAGATGTTTTACTTGTCAGTTCATTCAAGTCAATCGTGGCCACGACGAAGGGGGAGATTTGAAGAAATTAGGTTTGTAAAATGGAATGTTAACTTTGTCAGGGTGATCATAACGAGAACAACTGCTCGTGGGTGGTAGAATGTTTGCTTGACAAAATTAGGATGAGCTCTAAAACATTTAAAGAAAATGGGACATGCTCGCGAGGTACCTCTTGTAATTGAGCAGCCATAAACCTATGAAACTTTAAGCTGTCTGACACTTACAGGTGAGCATATTTTAGTATGAACCGAATCGCCCTGCTTTATACTGATGCAATACTGTGGATTAAGCATTTTTAATGTAGGTTCCAAAGAACTGTTCCATATTCTAAACTCGGCCTAATGAGAGTTGCGTACGCAAGTAGCTTAGTTTGTACCATTTCATTGTACAAATGTCTGCGTAAAAAACCCAATGTTGGATTCGCCCTCTTAGTACCGTATTCTATATGGAACGCCTACGTATGTGTATAAACTTACTTTTTCTAAATTGGAATTTATAATCTTGTAATTGTAATGAAGTGTTGCAAGACGGTTAGTAAATATCGTAGTTTTTGTTTGTACTAGATTTATTTAATAGTACCTTTATTTTTTTCCAACAAAAACAATGTTGAAAAGGTGACACGGGAAAAAAAGCTGTAAAAACAGCTTGACGAGCCCCGAGCCACCTAAACCAGCAGTCGTGATGCAGGCACAAAAGAAATTATACAAAAAGAAAACATGACATGTGTACTACATGTTTGAGAAACATTACAAAACAAGAACTAGCACTATACAAGATAAGTAGCATATTGATACAATTTACACAATAGTGAAAACATACACAGAACGTTAAAGCATCACTGAAATAAACGCGAAAGAAAACATCGATTCAAGAGATTTTAGCGCTTATTGCGGACAATTAGGCTCGAAATAAACATTTGAAATAAACATTTCCCGTGAGATGCTCACCGATATATTGCTTAGCTCAATGCCTTGCCTACTAAGCTGGTTAAGGGTAGTCGGCAAAGTATATTATAATCTTTGGTGGCCGTAGTTTGTTCTAAAAAAAGGGAACTTCCCAAGGTTCTTTAATTCGTGTTGGGTATCTATAAATTTTATCTGTAAGCTTCGCTAAGTTTTTAGGGTGATATTGGGATAAACTTGTTTCTATTTTATACCTTGCACATAAATGATATTTTTATAAATCAAAAATTTTCATCAAACCAATGTTACTAAAAAGATCATCAGTTGGATATTCTAGTGGCACATTAGAGATACTTCTTAATATTTTTTTCTGTAACATAAAGATTTTGTGGAGGTTGGTATAGGTACTACTCCCCTTAAAGAGTTGAGCATAATTTAAATGTGAAAAAATAATGAATTATATAATATTAACTTTGTTCTATGTGGTAGAATGTGTTTATGGCGAATAAAATACCGACGATGCTAGATAATTTTGATATGTTATGATTAATATGGTCGTCCCATGAAAGTTTTCTTGAAAAATAATGCCCAAAGTTTTAAACGCGGGAAAAATTTCTATTTGAGAAGAATTTATAAAAATATCCTTGGTAATAATAATATGTTTATTCTTAGGTCGGAATATAACTGCCTCTGTCTTAACGGCGTCTATTTTTAATGCATTATGTCTACTCCATCTATTAAGCTTTTCTAGTGTTTCGTTCGCGTTATCAATACGATCCGACGCATCATCCCCATCAAACAAAAAAGCTTGCATCATCTGCATAAATAAAAAATTGAGTTGAGTGACTAATATTTACGATATCATTTTTATATACATTGAATAAGAATGGCCCGAGAATGTTTCCCTGGGGAACCCCGATTGAATCGGTTTTATTTCAGATGAGTGGCCGTTTATATGAACGTACTGTCTGCGGGAAGATAAATATGAATGTAGAAATTTTGATACATGACCACGAAATCCATACATATCTAACTTCTTTAGTAGCAAATTATGATCTAAATAGTCGAACGCTTTAGTAAAGTCTACAAATAAGCCAAGAGTGAGTTTCCTTTTTTCAAAATTTCTACGTATATGTTATTTTTGCGCAAGGAGGGCCAGTTCTGTAGATCGATTTTTCGAAAACCAAACTGCGACGAGCTAATTAAGTCATGATAATCAGCAAATGTTGTCATTCGAAGTAGTATTACTTTTTCTAAACCCTTAGAGAAAACAGAAAGAATTGGAACAGGTCTATAATTGCCCAGTTTGTTTTTTATTTCCTTTTTTATATAAAACTGTTACCTTCGCTAGTTGCATTTGACAAGGAAACACACCGTTTATGAAACAGAGATTGAATATGTGTGCATTTGTCATGTATCACACCATAAAAGTAGGCTATCCCAGCCAATTTGAAGAGCAAGACAATCATCATTATTTGATTTGTGGTGGTAAACCACACAGACGTCGGCAAATAGGTGATTTTTTTAAGGTCATTTTGAAGGTCGTTTTTATATACTGAAAACAAAAGTCCGCCAAACAAAGACCCTTGGAGAACTCCCCATTTTACTTCTGGGGGGGGGGGAGCTTATGACACAGGTGATAAGCGATTGATTTCAATTCTTCAAAAACTCTCGAATACATGTAGCAGAATGTGTTTATGGCGAGATAAAATACCGACGATGCTAGATAATTTTAATATGTTATGACTAATATGGTCGTCCCTTGACAAGTTTTCTTGAAAATTAACGCCAAAGTTCGTTAATTTGAAGACAATGTAATGTGTTTTGTAAGACGACTGTGAGGGACATGAACAAATGTCTTTGGAAAATCCATAAAAACTGCGTCAGTTTAAAAGGATGAGCGAATGTTGGTGTATAAATCAGTGCCAGTTCAAAAAGTTAACATTTACATGAAAGGCCTCGTTGAAAAGCATGCTGGTTAGGAACAAGTATATCATTAGAAGCGAAGTTTTTACTTACAGATGAATACATTATATGCTCAAGAAGTTTACCGGGTGCGGACGTTAGTGAAATAGGTCTATAATTTCGTACAACCTCACGATTACCAAACTTGTGAATAGGAGTTACATTTGCCAATGTTCATGCCGCCGGAATGCAACCCGTATCAAGAGACAACTAGAATAAGCTGCAAAGCAAAACACCCCACACATTTTTTGTTAATTTGAGAAGCTTTGAACACGAAATCAAGCACCGGGCCCGTCAGGCCCGGTGCTTGATTTTGCCTGAAAAGGGTCAGTGCCACTGAAAACCCCGTCAACACTTATAATTATATCATACATTCGCGTTTTCAAGGGCGTGTTTACTGTATGCCGTTCTGACAAACGAAGCTCATTTGTAAGCACGCCACCGAAAATGCGTTAAGTGTCCGAGCTGATTCAGAAGCAGAAAGTCATATGTTGCATTCTTGTATTTGAAGAAGTTTGCTTTTTTAACACCGCAGCTAGGGCTAGTTGGTTTTCCATCTTAGTACTTCACAGCGCATAAACGTCTTACAGTAGCAGGCACTCACTCAATTTCAAACCCAAAAATATACACACAGCACTGTGTGTATGTTTCTGTGTCTGTAATCGAGTGAGTGCCTGCTTTTGTGACACGTTTATGCGCTGTGAAGTACTAAGATTTGCTTCTTTATTTAGGACTCACGACCTCTCAAAACTTCTTGGAAATAGTTTGCAATATCCTCGACAAATCGTAATTAGAAAAACGCTCATCGTCACTAGAATATTTAGACCTTTAGTATAACACGCTCCACGCTTACGGAAAACCGAAAGAAAACCACGCTCTGTGTTATAACTAACTTAAGAACAAAATTTTCGCACATGGAAACTTGTTAGTTCTTTATAGATAATCATTTTTTTTCGACGTAGCGTAACCTGCAACTGCTTATATAATGCACCAGAAAATGAGAGAATGATAAAGCTAGGGCCGTAAGATCAGCCTTTCAGAAATCGTTTATAAGCTGCCTTAGATCGACTCTCCGAGTACTGATTGCAAATATAAGAAATAGACAAGTCTATGATCACTAATTTCATCAAGCACAGAAACAGACATGTTTTTGGGTGAGAGGAACAAACAAGATCCAGAAGGGCGTTTCCTCGTGTGGGTTCGTTGACCAGCTCTTTCAATGAAAAATAATTTAACATATTCATAAAGCTTTTACATTTTTCTTTCTGAAGACAAGTACTGTTATAATCAAAACTGCACCAATCAATGCCCGGGTAACTATAATCTCCCACCAAAATCACTGGTGAAGGAGGAAACTTTTATTGGATAAATTCGAAAACATTGTTTAAGCAGTTTACTAATTCACGAGTTGAATCAGGCTGTCGATAACCAATTCCGACTACCACACTTTTAATAGGTACACTCGCAATAGATGCCCAAAGGGTTTCACGAGGTGAGTTAAAGGTCAGCATAAAGTAGATTAAGTCCTACCGAACCGAGTTGATCACGCCACCACCACGTTTGGATGCTCCATCCTTGTGAAATACGCTAAATTTATCAATTAAAAGAAGTAAACTGGAGTCAGAAGTAGTATTGGGAAAGCCATGTTTCCCCTCAAATGATTACTTCCGTTGAACAAGAAATAATGCTGCTCTAAAGCTAATTTTCTTTTTAAACAAGGGACTTCGAAAGTTTGATAATAAAAAAGAGATTGACATCGCTTATTGCGGACAATAGTTCTTCTGGATTTGGGTGTATTTTTCCCATGGCGTAGTTGACCACAACATGCCGCGTTTGCAGTTTTAACCTTTCTCGAGACAGGCAACACACTATCAGATTCGGCGTTGTACATTTACATTTGGAAGTTGATAAATAGTTTATCAAATGAAAAATTTACCCGATCGTTTGCAGTTTGTAATGATTCCCCAAAATCCCAAACCTTTTACGAATTTGCAGCACTCTTGGTGAGCAATCTTCAATCCACGCTCGTGGTCGGTCAGTTGGCCTCAGCTTTGACACCACATAAATAATTTCTCGGTTCCTTTTAAAGTTTATAAATTTAACAATGATCGGTCGAACAAAGCCTTCCCTCTTGTGACCAAAACGGGGCGCTCTTGCAATATCGCCAGCAATTACCTGTAGCCGGTTTGAAAAGAAGCATCGTGCGATGCGATTCATTTTCTGGGACCGCGATTCACTTTGTTCCTCGGGAATCCCTTGATTAGCGGGTTGTTCCTTCTTGTTTGGTTTAGGAAATTATCTACAGCACTAGATAAACCACTTCTTGTTGTTTTGCAGACACGTTTTCAAGTTCTAACACGATAGTATTATTAAAGGGACACTGACACCCCCCCAAAAAAAAAACATTTTTCATATTTTGTTTGGCGAGTCAATGTGGTGTCAGAAAACTACCCAATTAGTATTTTGCTACATAGTCACGTATATTTTTAATAAGGACAAAAACAGAACTGCTTGGAACCAAAACCGAAACCTATGCACGAAGGTCGGATAAATATAAAGGAGGAAAGAGTGACGTAAATCACGTAGCTACACCCAACGCGCATTTTCTTCCCCCCCTTTTTTCAGCACGCAGCACGTTATTACACAGCGTTGCGGGTACCGCTTGCCGTGCGATTGCTTTGCGGTTATGTTTGTTCCCCTCGCTGTTCTGCACTTCATGATGAGTTGTTTTGTACATTCAAGAGGTGGAAATGAGTGGTGAATGCTTGAGATCGCCTCCGAAAAGAATGCCCCCATGATGTTGCGTGGGGAGCTGCCTCATAGATTCTGCATCCAAAAGTGGCATTGTGTGGCAGAGTCTGCACAAGTTTCCGAAAGATCAACGGGATCGGGACCAATGGCTGGCTGCAATTCCGCAGGACAGTTACGTGCACCTCGGGAAGTGGACGTGACCCGATTTGTATCCTCCTTGCATTTTGTGGAAAGTAACTGCATTGAGTTCGAAGGTGTCAAAAAAGAGACCCATATCATTTAGTTCAGCGACGTTTTGTCCACAACATCTGTTTGTTTTTTTTTCAGTAATAAGTGTAAAACAAAAATTGTAAATATCGCAAATAGTTAAAAAAAAGAAAAACAGCTTGCCCTGCATCGAATCTGGGTCTGCTGCGTGTGAGGCGGACACTTTTCCACTGAGCTACTCCGCAGTCTTAAATAGTCGTTTTGAGAATTCGTCTTATACGGGACCCAATAGGGGACGATGGCGCGAGCGATGTCTTCAGCCAAGAGAAGGAGCGACGACTTGGCGACGACTTCGTGCGAATCGCCTAGGTGGTCGGGCGTGTTCTGTTTCGAAGGAAGGCAAATTCGCCGGCACCGCGAGCGACAGTTCTGAAGTAGATGCCTTACTCACGTCGTCCGCTGCCATCGCCGTCCAGCCCGCGAGTACCGCGATATGCGACACGACGCCATGTTGAGAATTACGCAGTGAACGCACAAAATGCTTCCGGTTCTTTGTGCGACTTTTTGTTTTTAATCAAAGTGTTTGCAGCTTTTTAGAAGCCATAAAAAATGTGTTTCATCTTTTTTCTCTATTTTGAATATTGAGTGTGTGCCTTCAATATCCCGCAACTTTGATTAAATGTGGTGGTTGTTTTTAAACCTTCCAAAACGTCCTGTGACCACGCAGAAGAGAATGAGCGCGACTCAAACCGGCCAGTTCTCGATCGGCGGTTTTCAGAAGGAAAGATACCGAATTTCGAGCCGCAAATCCTGTTCTGGGTAGTTGGGCTCTCACATATCATGTACAACTAAAAACCGCTGCGTGCATACATACCCTGTCAGTGTCCCTTTAAGCTATACTACCCAATATTTTCACCTGGGAATATTCTGGCCTCGAAAACTTTCTCCCGCTTAATTTAGCGAAAAATTGACGTCACGTGACCCATGCACCAATTCAGTTTCCCCGCTAAATTTAGCGGAACACTTACGTCACGTGGCTTATGCACCAATTCAGGTTTCCCGCTAAATTTAGCGGAGAACCAAACAGCTGCCCGTGTGTACAACAGTAAATGCTATCGCATTCATCGATAATCACCAAAGTGGTTTCTTCAAATTTTCCTCCATCATCATTTTTGTTTTGTTAATGTCGGAGACAATTTTATTTGTGAGTTTTATTTCGTTCTGAACTGTGTTCTCGCTAGACACACCCTCAATACTTGAAACCTTGTTAGTTAGGTCGCCAATTCCCGACGTAAGCTCGTTTATTTTACGTGAGGTTTCATTCTGGTGCTCCGCATTGTCAGAGATAAGGATATTCAGTGTGACAAGTATTTCGTCAAATTTAGCCTCGCTGACAGTAACAGGTCCAGGGTTGGCTTCGATACCATGCGAACAAAGAAGCAAGTGTGCGATGCAGAACGCTATCAGTAAAATGTGAGGACTTGGGAATCCCTTACGTGGCAAAATATGGAAGATCGCAACATCAAAGGCGCTTCCATCTTTCTCACCTTAATTTTAGGACAGCAGCCACCAACACGAGCCTTATAGCTACATATGTCAACGCCCATTGTTTACAGAATTCTAACGCGCACACTGGAAAAGTTGGATTTTGCGGTCACGAACCAAGCAAGGAATCTACAAAATAGGTAGAGAAGTCAACTCACCTACGACTTAAAAGCGTTAAGGGTCAGCGTACGAAACACTTGACCGCAAATCGTGAACCGCATCGAAACAAGTGGGGTTTACCCAATAACAAGTTCACAATTAAAATGAACTTTGAATTTAGTCATTCCTTCCCTTGAATTTGTTTTTAGTGATGGGACGGATTGGTTCATCAATCTGTCATGCTTAAGAACACTCCTACTTATTAAGAAGCAAACCTTTCATCGGTATACAATGATTTCAATCTAATAAATCAGATTTAGGTGAAATAAATGTGACTTAACTCAAATAAATCTGATTCACTTGAGTTCTTAGGTTACTATTTCTTTTGTGCCTCAACCGAGACTCGGATTTTACATCAGAACGACACGTGCGCATAGAAGACTTCCATGTGTTTCTGTTATGCTGTTGTTAAACCCCAGTCTCGGGCAAAGCCACTTTTTGTATAAGCTTTGTTTTGGCTGATATGATCAGTGGTACGCAAGAGAGATGGCGAGTCATATTACCTTTGAAGCATCGCGGTTCTTGATGAGGGATTTCGCTCTTTCTGTGTACAGGTGAGAGGAGTACATTCCGCTTACGTTCCTCAACGGCTCGGTGTTCAGCCAAAAATCGAGCCCAGTTCGATTGTCCTGAAGAAAAAGCAGAAATTGGCAGCAACCTTTAACCCCGAAATCTTAAGATACACGTAATGCAGTAATTCAGTAGCGATCGTTTTAATTTGTTTTGAAGACAATGAACTGTCGCTAGGGCACAAAAGGAGAACCTATATATTTAACCATTTCTCCGCCCAGTATTCTGAGGAAGCTGAATCGATGTGTAGGTTGCGGTGAGATCAATTTTCGCCTCTCGGTAAAAATAGTGGCGAGAAAAAACGAATCGATTTTGTCACTAAATTTAGCGAGAAATTTGAATAGACCTATATGCAGGATTGTATATTTTCGGCATTTATTTCTCGCGAAATCCGTATGGTGTTTTTCGGCTTTTAATTTTCGCTGAAAATTCTAAATTTACAAAGTTTACTTTTGTTAGATCCTCAATTTTCTTAAATTCGTAATTAATTTTACTGCTTTTCCTGTTTGTAAAATTCTAAAACAAAAATAAATAAAGTGTGGGTGCCATGGCCTGTTGTCCTGAAGGAAGCTAGACGGTCTAAAAGGCAAACCCTTTTTTTCAGTAGTTCGAGGTTTCAAAGGAAACTGAAGTGGCATCTCCTCAGGACCATTGACCCTGTGCTCTTTAAAGTATGTTTGTAAAGCACCGTATTTTTTTGCTTTTAATTCCAAAGCATTAACTGTCCCATGCAGCGAACCGGCATTATCAGCTTTTGAAGCCGCGCCAAACGGCATCTAAACTCCCCTGTCCCAAAGGAGCGAAGGCTGTCTGTCGTCTGTAGCAGCGGTCTGATGGATAGGCTTCTATTGGCAGGCGCGCGTCATAGTTACAACGAACAAGGCTCCCATTGGCTCTCGCGCGACGTAGTTCTAAGAATTGTAATCAGAGAAGCCTTCTCCATGGCGGCGGAGCGGCCCTGCTGCCGGTAAGAGGAGCGGCTGGCCGCCGAGCCAGCAGAACTCGCACGGGCAAACCCCGGAGTGGCTGCATGGCCGAGCTCAGCGCGGCGCGGCCACCTTACGGGAGCGCGCGCTCGGCCATCGGCCGCCACCTCGGCATTAGCGAAGCGTGGCCGTCCACGCCAATACGCCGCAGACGAGCTAAAGGAGCGGAAGAAAGACATTCATGTTTTCGCATTCACAACTGGTAAGAAGTGCTTAAGTGTCGTCGGGAGTGTTTTTTTTTTTTTTGTCGTTGTTACCTTGAAATTTTGAGTCTTTCGGATAAATCCGTATCGACGGAAACTTTACCGGGGAGTGGTTTTTTTTTATTTATTTGAAAACAGGCAACCTCACCTATAGGTCGCGTGATATAGATTTGGCCGCAAAGTTAGTGGGAAACTGAATTCATGTTTATGTCACGTGACATTGATTTCATCTCTAAATTTTGAGACGAAGTGGAGGAATAAACAAAGCGACAGACCATTTTTATCTTGAAGGGGGACGAGGGTTTTGTTAAAGCACATCCTAAAACATTTACCAAATTATGGTCAGTGCGCTGGCGGCCTGCTGGAAGTTTACCATAATATTTTTAACCCTTCCACTGTAAAAAAAAATCCTCCTTTTGTTACAGTTTTCGGTTAAAATCATTATCTAAAACATTCTCTGCTCCTTCCCGTCTCCTGAAAATCAACTGCAGCGACATTCCCCACGCTGCCCACTGTTGCTTAACATTACACTACCGTGTTTAAATGTAGCGGACTTCTGCCACACTAAACTTGGCGAACGGTGTTCGTGTGGCACAGCTGGCACGTGACACCATGACGCCACGTGGACAAATGACGTCACACTACGCTACATTTCCCGCTAAATGTAGTGGAGAAACTTTTATGCGAAATCTATGGGTGAGATTTGGACGTCGAGTGACAATGCGACGTCACAAGGTAAAGATAGTGTAGTTTCCCGCTAAATTTGAAGAAAAAACCGTTTCCCCCTAAACTGCTTGCGATTAAGTTTTCCCTTTAGCCAAGCCGGTCATAACGTAGTACACAAAACAGATGCGGGATTTGCTGCAAAGCCTCGTCCATAGGGAGTTTTAGTAGATCGTTCCAATGACTATAACAACGATCGCCCGATACTCCGCCAACGCCTTTATTCATGCACCACATCTTTATCGGCCATCGTGATCGGCTGTATCCGAACGCTAAAGACAACTTCTCCTTATCACGGAGATCGTCGTAAAAATAGTGTTCGAGTTTTTTCTTTTTTTTATCCAGCAAATCCACACCTTTTTATCTGTTCGCAACTTACCCACAAGACAGTGTGGTTGTAATAGTCTTCCATGGCACTGTAGTATCCGTAGAAGCTGTCGAATCCTCTGTAGGTGGGCGTGTACGTTAGCTTGTAGTTTCCCAGGTTCCACTAGAAGCATAAAGATGCAATTTAATTTCCAGTGAACGAGCTAATAATTAACAGGGTAGCTCACGTCTTCGAGTAAATTTGTTTTACATAAAAGTTTTTTTTGGTAAATGTTTGGATTACATTGTCTTGTTTACATCAACACGATGTTTATCATCAAGCCCACGTTTGGCCGCAGCCGGTGTGTTCCCCGCACGTGCGCAGAACCAAGATTCGCATGGGATAAAGCGCCTGCTCGTACGAAGTGCAAACAGCAGTGTCACGGCAATGGTGTGATGTTGGAGACATGAGTCCGCGTTTAATATTTCATTAAACTATTTTAAGATGCAGAACATTATGATATGACAGACTCTCTTAATCTTTAGCTCGGTCAGTGCGGTTCGAAAATAGATATTTATGCAATATACATTATATCATAAATTGTATCAAAGTTCTATTATATTGCATTGACCGAGGTACGGGGTAACAGAGTGCGTCACTTCGCAGTTTCATTTACATTTCGTGCATCAAATAGTTAAAATATTTTATTCATTATACATTAAGTCATATATTGCAAAAACGTATTACTAAACCCGATTGACCGTGCTAAAGATTAGGAAGGTATATGCTCACGGTTTTAAGTACATTTTTCGTTAATAAAATATTTTATTCACAATATATTCTATAATATTTAATTAGATGATCTTAAAATTTTTATGCTGGAAATGTACTTGAAACAATGAACATGAAATTTTCTCATAGTTAATCTTAAAGGCCGACAACCAGACACAAGGTTCTACAAAACAGAAGATCCTCCTCACCCTGGGGGGGGGGAGGAAACAGAATCTAACCTCCATAAATTACACTTAATGCAAAGAGAATAATACGCGTTATTGCCAATGTCTCATACACCGAACATACTGACTACCTTTTCAAGAAATATAACATTCCAAAAGTTCATGACATATACCGAAGGAGGCTTATGCGAGATTTTTATTATAGCATTAGGAAAAATACCTCTACACTCTTAGAAATAGGAAACTTAGAAAAAAGGCAACCTTCGCATAAAACACGAACTCCAGAACCATGGATAGTTCCTCGTTCTCGGACAAATTATGGTGACCAAATGCTTAAGAATACTTTGCCTCGACTACTAAATTCATTTGAGGAGGCTGGCACCGATATATCCTCTATAACCCCTTCTGAACTGAGATATCTTTTATGTTCATTTTCTGATACCGGCGCCCTTAGAACTACCTAAGATGAAAACGAGCTATTTCCTAAAATTGTTTTGTGTTCCTTACCCGACCTAATCATGTTAAATTGCAACTGTATACTAATGTGTGGAGCTGTATCGAATGAGTGAATCTAATTGACCAGGAAGTGTTTTGTTACTGTGTGTGAGTGTTTTGTGAGTCCAATGCTGCCATCATTTAAAGGGGGCCGAGGGCCCCACAAGCTGCGTTTGTAGCTTTTTTCCTCGGCCTCCTCCATTCTGTAGGAAATGGAAACCAATAAAGAAAGGAAGAAAGAAAGAAAGAAACAGGCAACGGTGGACGGGGTAGTAGGAAGAGAGGAGGAAGCGGGGAAAAGTGGAAAGCGCGAACTGGTCGGTCTTTACGCTCGGTTGATCAAGGAAGAAATTATGTTACAACTGACGGTCTTGTTGAACACGTAACGGAATGACTCAGAACTCAAACGGTGACCTTGCTTGAGGAGAACGTCTAAAATCTTGTGCCACTCCATGATGACTGTGCAGATCCGTTCGCTCATTATGTAGATAAGTGGCTAAGGTATGTATCGGAACGTAGCGGTTTTTCTTTTCTAGTGTTGTTGTGTTTTACCTAATTCACATAAATAACCCGCGGAAAAGTAGCAACGTATTTGCGCGATAGACAAGGAGCAAGCTTTTATGTTCGTTTCTAAACTCAATATACGGTGGAAGAAGTGAATCTGACCCTGTAAAACAAGCCAGAAAAATCGGCGCCTCCACATAGAAAGTTCCAAGTTTGACAGAATGTGCACTGAGCAGGTCAGTTTTACCGTATAAAATTTTAAGGCGTAGTCCTCTTTTTATAAAAACAAGATCAACAAACTTTTCAAAGTCAACGTGAGGCGCGTTCGCAGACGGCCAAGTAAGCGACACTATTAACTTCTGGCGCCATCTCCCGATGGGCTCAGCCACCAGGCTACGGGCTCAGTTGTCTGCTCAGTCAGTCACTCAGACAGAGGGACCAAAACCCTTTCAGATCAGAGCAGGCACTATTGAGAATGCCTCAGGTACCGTAAATAAAATCGTGAGTTGTGCTGTGCACTGAGAATAGTTCAGCGTAATAGCCTCGTCCCACTAGAGCGACAAACAGCGATTTTTGTCCGACGACACCACAAAGTTCCGTGTCGCCGATGCTGTCCCACTGCAACGACCAAGACCCGCGACAATCGCCGACACGCGCCGACAAACGATCGACGACGGACAAGTTCTTGTCTGTCGTTGGACTTGAAGCGCACCAAGCTGTCCCACTGAGGAACATGTCTCGGAGACAAACTTATCCTCCTCGCCCGTTTATGCCTTCTGTTGCCTCCTTCCCACCCCTCTACCCTTCCTCCCGTTCCTCGCTCCGCCGCTCGACCTTCAGAGAAGCCCTTGGCGGCCACTCCTCGTTCCCGTAGTTCCGGTCCCTCGATTGCTCATAGTGGTCGCGGGCGCGGCTTGCTTGCTGGCGCCGGACGGTCGTGCTGCGAAAGGGAATTTGCTTTGGCTGGTTTTGCTCGCGAAAACTTGGTGCGCGAGGTGGTGCTTCAAGACGTCGAAATCTACGCCCCTGCATCAGGATGGATACACCCATGTTCGAGGACTGACCAAAGTAAGACCGCTCACCACGAAGTAGGACACGACGTTCCGCCAGTTCCGTGGCAAGCCATTCTGGCAAAACGAGAGACTTGTCATCTGTTCTGTGATAATCGGGATGCCGTATTGTCCCCCATAAAACGCCTGCCTTCGATCATTCGGATATGAAGTTAAAAACGTCCTCAAAGCGGCGTGAAATTTCGTGGCGCTCAACTGGAATGCTTCGAACGACCAAAAAAAGGAACGATTCGAGAATTCTAGTTCGGAAAAAGTTGGGTGTCGATTGTCACGACTGTTTTCGGAAAGTCGCCAACGGCAAATGAAGACAAGCGGAAGGTTTAAACAAGAAATAAAGTAATCGTCTCCACTTTCACCGAGTTTGTCGGCTCGTTTTATGCCCAAGGAGCAAAACACGAAAACCGCGTCGCCAGACTCAGTTTGTCTGTGTATTTTGAAGTGTTTTGTTGACAACTCCAGTCCCACTAGGAAACAAGTGTCCTTGTCCCCGTGTTCTGCGTCGTGTCCGCCAAGTGGGACGGCGGACTCCGACAAACAGGCTGTCTGTCCGTGTCGTCTGTCGCTCGTTGTCGTGTGTCGCTGTCGTTTGTTGTTGTCTGTCGCTCTAGTGGGACGCGGCTATAAAGGTTTCGCTGTGCCACATGGTCTGTCCCACATCACCAAGTGGCGCTTTGTTGCCTCCGTTCGTTCCCGCCTCTCGTGCGTGACTTCTCGCGCGTTGTTCGTCGGATCTCCGTTGCCCTCGCCGACTTAGCCCACAACCCACTCGACACTCCACTGCAAGGCACTTTCTCCGGCATGCTCGATGCGGCTGCACTATCTCAAGATGTCTTCGGTAGTCTCTTTATGCAAGCCGCGAAGTTTACGGGTCGGGTCGTCTCCGTAGAGTTCGAATTTGCGTCTCTAGGTTAAGAGGGAGCCCGTTCTAGCCTAAAAGAGCAGCACGCTGGATCTGCCTCCCCGGTATTGACGACTTGGTTCTGGCTCGCTCTTGTGTTTCCTGTATAGTGAGAGGGTGTGTTTCTCGAGTACTCCTCTTCTTCATTCCCATATTCTGGTCTGTGTAACCTCTGTCCGTGCTGTCTTTGTTCGCTCTTGCTCAGACGTCACTTGCTATTTCGCCGTGCCCCCCCCCCCTGTGTTTAGAGTCTAAAGGCCCTCATTCCTCGCATCCAGCCCGTCTTGGTCCCCCTGACACCGGATCTGGTAATAAGTCCTCCGGGCATAGTACTCCTCACAGAGGATCTCCGGTCTGCCCAAATACAAAAAACTTGGACCTGGCCTCTCTGATTGCATGCGCGTATCATTCCATTATTCCGGTGACCGTCCTATTTGCTGTGCAGCTGCTTCCTCGAGCAGTCATCTCCCCAGTTCATATTGATGCTGATCCAAACACTCTGTTGCTGCGTTGCTGTAGGCAAATACGTCATTCGCTTTTATCGTGGCTTTGACTGCGAGGGATTTCCATAGCACTGTACCGACTGAGTACTTTTTTGCACCCATGCCTATGTGCCATGCCATCCCCTTTAGTTTGCTCGATTCAAAATTACACTTTCCCTTGTTGTGCCAAATGTCCTTTACTGCTAGAAATTGTTACTCCAACATACTAGTAGTATGTTGTTTTCTGTATTATTTGGCTTTGAAGGCAAATATCGTAGTCCAGATTTGTGTTGTAACTCCTCCATTGTACTTTTTCTGTGTTAAATTTAGGGCTGTCTTTTACTGCCACTTTGGTGCAGATGTTCATCATGCATTGCATATCGGCTGGGGATTCGGAGATGTGTACCGAATTGTCTGCCAAGGCCAGGCATGGGATGCGCGTGAACTTCTCTTCCCCATCCTTGGTGATAGTGCTCACGCGCAGCCCTACTCTCTCCTCTTCCACCCGGTGAAGAAGGTAATTTATGCATACATAAAACAACGTCGGAGATAATGAGCGGCCCTCCCTTAGTCTGATACTTATTGGGACTGGTTCTGATTTGTATTAGCCCAGTGCCTTCCATGCCTAGTGCGCTTTGTACGGGCTCTAATGAAGCATCATACAGATGTCGTCCAGTCCGCTTTTCTTCAGCTTATCCCATTTTTTTTATCTGGTCACTGTGGTTGGATATGCTTGTGAATAGTTTGCAGACGTTTCTTATTATTGCTACTGGGCGATAGGTACTAGGGATGTTTTCGAATCCGCTTGTTTTCTTTTATATAGTAGCTTTACTTCTGCTTGTTGCCAAGATGTCGGTCTCTTTTGTTTTCAAGATCACATTAAAGCATACTCTGAGATTGTCCACGGCCTCTTCTTTAAGTGCATCCGGGAACTCATTCCTAATGTCACACGTTCAATTTGCCTTTCTTTTCTTCAGCCCTTCTATTTCATTTCATTAGTTCTATCTAATTGTGTTTCTTATAGAGTGCTTTTTTTGCTTTGTGTTTTGCTTTTGTTCCCTGCTGAGTGCATGTCTCTTCCAGGGTTCGCTTCAATTTTTGTTGTAGCTGCAAGAAATACATGGTCAGATATTTAATTTTTTTATTTCGCCTTTTTTTTCTAATTTGTTGCCACCCTTCTGCATCTTAGGCGCCTTTTTGTGGTCTCGGTCTGCACATGTCTGCATATACTGTAAACGACTAAATTTTCGCGAGGACCTAATTTTCGCGAATTTCGCGCATCGCCTACAATTCGCGAAAAATACGTCCCGCGAACAATTCGGGCAATATGTGAACGCGACGGAAGCTACACTCGATTCGCGAAAATTAGAACCCGCGAATAATTTCAAATTTTTAACTTTGGCCCGATTCGCGAAAATTTGAGCCCGCGAAAATTAAGTCGTTTACAGTAGTTTATTTGGGTCTAGACTTTCTCACTGGAGTTTTTCTCCACTTTTAGTGTGTTTTCTGTTTTTCTCGACAACTGCTCAATTTTCTTGGCCACTATGTTCAGTTCCAGGTTAAGAAAAGTTTGCGATGAAAAGGAAGGCTGGTAGAGGGAAGCAGACGGAATACTGGAGATGAGGAAACACCCTCCTTCTCTCTCCGGCGTTCCGTCTTCTTTCTCCTCCCCAACATTCCCTTCCCTTGGCAACTTTACTTAACATGTGTAACTGACTATAGTGGCTTTACTCGTGCTTTTTGTTCGTCGAAGCGTTTTCAGAGGTAGTCTAATTGTTCTTGGGGATGGCCCTTTCGTTGTTCCCACATGTGCTGCCTTTGATCCCTCGTTTCTTCCCGATGGCATCTGTTCCCTCCGTATCAAATCAGAGACTTCAGTTTCGCTGTCTTCCTTTTCTGGTCGTGCCTAATTTTAAAGCGAAGCTGTTTGTGGCTAAGGTTCTGTGGATTTTTTTATGTGCGCCATCAAAACTCTACGCCCGTACCGCCGCACGCGCACGCCTTCCCCGTATAAAAGATTCAAAATAAATAACCAAAATAAAGCGTTGAGGTACGTGCGTGCAAGATGCCATTTGTTTTAGGCTTTTGCTTTTGAACAGTTACTGCTGCAGATGTCGGCGCAGCACGCGCACGCCTTCCTTGTATTAAAAATTCGAAGTAACTAACCAAAATAAAGAGTTGACGAACGCGCGTGCAAGATGTCATTTGTTTAAGGCTTTTGCTTTAGAACAGTTACTCCTGCTGACGCCGGCACGTGCGGCACGTCGAACACCATTCCCTGCATTCTCCTTGATGCTTGAGTAACTTAGCAATAGACCTATTGCTATCTTACCCAAGCATCAAGGAGAATGCAGGGATTGGTGTTCCACGTGCCGCACGTGCTGGCCTCAGCAGTAGTAACTTTTCCAAAGCAAAAATCTAAAACAAATGGCATCTTGCACGCGCGTTCGTCAATGCTTTCTTTTGGTTATTTACTTCGAATCTTTATACAGGAAAGGCGTGCGCGTGTGCGCGTGGAACACCAATCCCTGCATTCTCCTTGATGCTTGGGTAAGACAGCAAATGGTCTATTAGGGGCGAGATGTTTTGGTGGCACCCTCCTATGGTTCCCCCTTGTGACGTCATTACCTTGCAAACAACAAGTTCGATGGTGTTTGTTATTAGCATGGTGGAAGCTTGAAATCATTGCGCTCTCAAAGGAATACTGCCAACACTGTCAAAATTAAAGTTCTTTCATTCCTCTTATTTCCGTCGATGATAAATCCCCTTTCCGACGTCATAGTCAGCGTTCGGCCAATCGTGGAAGGCCGACCACAGCGACGCTTTCGGTCGCGCACGTCACCAATAGGTCAATTCGGTAGATTTGTTATCAATGGGCATCATGTTCAAGATCAATAGTACATATCAATAGACTCTCAGGTAGATAATCAAGGTTTTTCAAAGATTTGCTGCTGTGCGACCCGCGTCGGCCACGTCTTTGCTCGCACCGCCCTCTCTTTGTCGTCGTTCCATGCCCCTGCTTGCGTGCCTAGTTCTAAAGTTGAGGCTTGGGCGAGTTGGTACATACTTCCGGAATTAAAAACAGCGCGAAAAGACGGGGACCAGACGAAGAAGTGACACGGACGCAGCGCTGACTTACAACTGAGTTCCTAGTTTCTAGTTTCTAGTTCCCTGACTTACAACTGACTTACAACTGAGTTTCTGGTTCCCTGACTTGCTCGTTTTTTTTTAGCACGTACTCTGTATGGCTGTGTCATTACGCATTTTTATTTTTTATTTTTATTTTATTTTTTATTTTTTTTTTATTGGTGGTGTATCACGTGGGCTGAATCCTTTCTTCTCTTTTGTTCGTGACAACGCAACTATATATTGCGATTTTGCGTTCAATAAACTCAGTTGTAAGTCAGCGCTGCGTCCGTGTCACTTCTTCGTCTGGTCCCCGTCTTTTCGCGCTGTTTTTAATTCCGGTGCCTAGTTCCCTTTCCTGCCACTCTCCCGCGGTGGTGATCCCGTCACACGTGTCTACTTTCCGCCGGGTCGCGGTCCCGTCGCACGTGTCTAGTTTCCTCCGGTTCCTCGGGGCGGGTCTGTGTCCTGTGGTAAACAACTTCGCTGATCATCCACCTTCACAAAGTAAAACGGCTCATGAATTTTTTAATTTTTTTTTTCAGTTGCCGTGTTTATTGTTAGACTAGTTAGTTCATCATATGTGCTTTCTTTCCGCTTCTTTTCTAGTTTTCATCCAAATCCTTTTTTCTTTAATTTTAGGCTCATAGTTTTCTGTGGTTTCCTTTACAACTTTCTCCACTTTTCTCTTCTGCCTTCGGGTTTAGTTTTCAATTTTAGTAGTGTTCTGTTATAGTCGCTTGCAAAGCTGTTTGTTCCCTCCTCGTCAGTATGTGTGGAGTCTATCTTTATATTGCTTCCGTGCGCCCCATCGTTTATCAGAGTAGAGTCGATTGTTGAATGTCGGTTGCTGCAAGTCCATATGATTGTTCCTTTACATTGTGTTTCCACATTGAATATTGCAAGGTAGAGTTTTTCTAGTAGTTTCCTCAGTCCTGTCACTTTGCTGTTTCTTCTAGTATTTGAATTAACCCAGAACTACGATTAGTTCATTTTGAAAGACTCAGCCGACATACTTTTTATAGTCATAGATAGATTTGTTTCAATTTGGGTGTTCATTTTCCGTCGCCATGTAGGTTGTGCACGCCGATGTTTAACTTCCGATTTCCCTTTGATTTTACCGTAATCTACGCTTCTTTTTTTTTGGGGGGGGGAAGGGGGAGGGGGCATTTTATTTTTGTTTTAATCATATGGTACTTTATCTTTTCGCACTGGTCAAGGAATCCTACACTTGTTGCATGGGCTTGAATTAGAGCAAGGGTACTAAACTTATTAGAGTGTGCGGGCCAGTACAGCCCCCCCCCCCGAAAGGATGAAGGCCAACGGTGAAGGGGGGTGATGATGATCAAACGGAATCATCATCCTTAAAGTATATCTTCGAATTGGGCTGAAAAAAAAACCCGACACCTACTCAATTTCCGAGGTTGGCGGAGCAACGAACCGGACTCCATAGCCAACCTTCCACATTTCCCCTGGCACTGCGTTGGACTGCATGGACAACTAGCGGCCACCCTCGGTGCCGTCCCGGCTACTGACAGGCCATCCACCTTGAAAGACTGGGCTCACCTCTCCGGTGACGACGGAAGGCAAGCCATGGTGCTCCGTTCCTCTTGGAGTTATAGGATCGTGCAGGCCTCAACTCCGCCATTCAAAATCTAACCCCCATCGGACATCATGCCCTCCGGAAATCGTGCAGCGAACCATTTGTGCAGGAAACGCGCCCGACGTTGACTTTGGCAAGTTTGTTGGTCATATGCTTACAGAAAAAAATAACGACGCCTTAAAATTTATTTGGAAACATTTACGTGCTCAATGCACATTCTTTGAAAGTTTGATCTTTCTATGTGCAGGTGCCGATTTTTTCGACTCGTTTTACGGCATCGGATCCCCTTGCCCCACCCTATATTGCATACCATGACGAGATTGCAAATACGTCGTTAGGCAAACAATTCGCAACCACCATGCAATCTGTATGTACACTGCACGACATTGTTAGCGTAAACATGACCTTGGCGCTTTGTTTTTAATTTACTTCGAAAGGGTACTTGAGGGAATTGAAGGGACCATGAAAAGTTTTGGCAACTTCTTCCTTCTTAGCTTCCCTCCTCAACTCACAAATCGTGCAACGTTATTAAACAGTTCGAGAGGTGGGAAAGGAGGAACTCCCTTCTTGCTCGAACCCTCGTTTCTTTACCCGTACGTCGCCACTCGCTCCCAGAAAAATAGCCCGTCGCTAAAAATTCGAAACACAGTTGATTACCCCACCTACTGATTATGGCTGAGGAAGCTACCTGCTCGTTCGGCCAGCCTTACTTCCATCTTTTACCACGTCATCACGGTTCCTCGCGCATACCCACGCGCAGAGAATAGGTCAGGTGATGAAAGGGAGGCGGCTGATTGGTCCGGTAAGCTCGTTGTTCCCACCGCTCTGTCAACCTATAGGCGTGAACGAAATATAGTGAGGCCAGGTTTCGCGTGACGTGCTCTGCGCCCGGGTGACGTGCTTTGGGTACCGCGGATGTATCCAACAGCTCCGAGATAATTCAGCCTGAGTGTTTAACTTTCCTGCGTCACTAGAGAAGGTCATTGTAGGGCAGAGGTTGGGCACACTACGGCGTCACCGTTCGGCTAGAAATCGTGTCCAATCAGTGAGAGCACGACTTCTAGCCGAACGCTGAGGCCGAAGTCGCGTCCAGTCTTTGGCCTACGTCGACCTTCTTTAGTAGCGCAGAAAAATACAACACTAGGGTTTTCTCATATAGGTGGCGTTGATATATCACAATGAAAAGGTGGAGAGTTTTCGAAGAAAAGGAGGTACGAAATAGCTCCCTTTGTTTTCAAATTTCTTTTCTAAAACGGGGGCTTTTGACATTCTTCCTTCCTTCTTTTGGCCCACTAAATGAAATGGGAATTTCATTAAATTTCATTTCACTAAATACAATGAAATTATGTAAGACCCAATCTAAATTCATTCATCCCAGCCGGAAATTTATTTCATAATCACTTCAAACTTTACCACTTAGGCTCGACCCCACCTGAGCACTTTCCGCCACTATACTATACTTCGTTTCAGCTTGGGTCCAGACGCAGCCGATGCTACAAGCGCGAGCTCCGCGGGCTTTCAGCGTCCCTGCCAATCACGCGCGCTCGTGCAGTGCAAGCACTGTTCAGGGTCACATGCTCGCGCTTGTAGCATTGGCTGCGTCTGGACCCAAGCTGAAACGAAAATATAGTTTCGATCACTAATTCTTAGTGGCGAGAAAAAAAAATTAAAGACGTTTACAGTTCCCTGTAATGCCGAATTAGGGCGCAGCTTTTGAGGAGGGGGAGGAGGGTACGGGAGAGGAGGGTATGCCCCTCCTCCTCCTCCGTACTCTATGCTCCTCCCATCCTCCATTCTCCTCCTCCCTCCTCCTCTTCTCAATCTCTCTCCTCCTCCCCTCCTCCTTTTCCCCCTCCCTCCTTCCTCGAAACGTCACTCGTGATGTCAATCGTGACCCTAGTTACCCTCGTGACGTCACTTGTGAAGGTCACGTAAAGGTCGTGACCTTCACGTGACCTTTCTGCGAAAGTCGTGACCTTAAGAAGTGACCTTCGTGACGTCACGCGTGACGCCATTATGGGAAACGTCTCATAATGCGACGCGCGCTTTCGCCGACGCCGACGCCGTTCAAGCCGGAAACGGGCGCCTAAGAGCTGCACTCTAAAATGGATAGAAACCGGCGGTGGCCTGTTCACGCTAACAGCGTCGTGGTGCGTACATCTTAACACCATCAGCGGACTAAACTTCGTTTCACTTTCGCGTCCGACCGCAACCGGCGCCACGATACGATAGAACCAATCAGACAGCGCCAAAAGCGCATCGTCATCACCATTGTGCGCTTTTGCACTCGCTCAGTAAACCAGTCAGGCAGAGTTAACTCGCCGCAATCCTGCGTTTTTTTTTATGTTCGTGATTGCAGTGGCCGGGGAGAGCAAACCCGCGAAGATGACGAGCGTACGAGCGTCGTGACGATGTACTTTTGGCCGTGGTAGCATCGGAAAGACGCCGAGCTCTGATCGGCTCTGATTGAAGGATAGTGGGTAGACCTCAAGGCAGCTTGCTTTGAGGTCTACCCACTATTCTTCGGTAAAGCCAACAAGAGCCAATCAGAGCCCGGCGTCTTTCTGACGTCACTGCAACCCTCTGCAAAAGAAGCAGACGAACTTGCGCCCTGAGTCAGTTTTTTACGGAGATAAGTATGGACGAAGAAAAGACAGTAGCTTTACAGGAACGTAGTTAGTGAAAACAAATAGAAAGGGAAATGGTGCGGTGATGAAATGGTTGTAATATGCCATGCATACGTCGAAGACGACGTCAAGAACGACGTCGCGGTCCTCGTCACGGACGACGTCGAGGACGCCGTGGACGACGACCTCTAGGACTATGTCGAGGGTGGCGCTGAGGACGACATCTAGGACTACCTCAAGAACGACCTCAAGATCGACGTCGAGGACGAGGTCAAGGGTGGCGTCTATGAGGATGTCAAAAACGACCTATAGGACGACCTCTAACACAGCGTCTAGGACGACGTCCTAGAAGACGATGTCAAAGACGACGTCCAGAACGACCATTGGAACGACCTCAAAGACGACCTCTAGGATGACGTCAAGAACGTCGTCAAGGACGTCGGGGGACGTCAGCCTCAGCTACGGATGGTTACGAGCTTACGCGACCGGGCCTACGTCACCTTGATTACGTGACCTTTCACTTCAGCCACGGGCCTTACGTGACCTCGATGACGCGACCATGGGGACATGACCTTGAGGACATTACCTTGAGCGTGGTTGGGCCTATAAATCTGTGTTTGGAGATTTGCGTTAATCCTTTGTCCTCCTTTGGATTATTTTCGTCGTTCTTGTCCAGCTCGTCTGCAGCTTTGCATGAATCGCATTGTCATCATATAAAGCTACAGCTTTAAAAATATATGAAGAACAAACGCTTTCATAGTAGAATCACGAGGAACGGCAGATAAGGACACATACTATACAACTAGGTATATACACCGCGGAAACAACTAAAAACAAATCTAAAGATATGTATGCGAAGAAAACTGTAGGTGAAAAGGAGATGAGAGCGGGTGGTTAGGTCAGAGGGCTGAGCACTGATCGCAAAAATAGTGGCTAGGGCCAAACTCTAGCTGCGTTTGTCTTCAGTCGCTGTCTCCAGTGGCAGAGAAAGAGAGCGGCGTCTGCTGCTCGTGCAGAGTCTGGCGTTCGAACGCCGGACGCTGACTTTTGGCAGTAGACGTTCGAATACAAGACCCTGCACGAAGAGCAGACGATGCTCATTTTCACTTAAGTTGTTGGAGGGACACCGTGGGTTGAGACGAATACAGCCGTTCCTTGGAACCTACCCACTATCCTCTCAATCAGAGCTCGGGGTTTTGACGTCACCACACGCTGTCATCTCCTCCTCTCCTTCAGTTTCTCTTCGTATAGCTCGAGTGATCACCTTGCCAATCATGTGAGTCTCGTATCCGAGGTTCTTGAAGTGCTGGGGCATGATAGTGACCTCCAGGGGCAGTCCATACGGCTGTGCGGGCACTAGGACGCTGTGCTGCATGCCTGTAGGTAGGGATAATTGGCAGTATTTGAAACACGAGTATGTGCACTGCAAGTTTAAAGTACTTTGACTTGGATTGGCGAAGAACCATGCATATTATTGTCTCTCCATAACCAGTAAGACGGCGGCGTTCACCGATACCAACGCCGAAGAACGGATTGCGAAGCAAGAAGTGGTGAACATGATGAGCGTTACCCTGCGTTACTTGAGCCGAAAATTACTGGAAATATTATATGTTCTTGTTAGAGCGCAGCTCTTAGGCTCCCGTTTCCGGCTTGATCGGCGTCGGCGTAACCCCGCGGTGCATCATAGAAAATGTCCCATAATGCACCGCGCGAGCCCCCACCCCGAGTCACGTGACCCTCGAGATCACGTGACCCCACGAGGTCACGTGACCCCTTCCCATGCTCATGTGATCCCCAGGTCACGTGAACCCCCGACGTCACGTGACCCTCCTCCCCGAGGTCACGTGACCCCCCTCCCCCGTGGTCACGTGACCCCCCGGAGGAGTTTGAAGAATGAGGGGAGGAGGAGGAGAATGAGGAAGAGGAGGAGGAGGAGGGTATACCCTCCCCTGAGTACCCTTCCCTCCTTATCCTCAAGAGCTGCGCTCTAATTAGGCATAACAGGGAGTTGTAAACGGCTTTCACTTTTTTTTCTTATTACATATTACGAAATGTGCTTTTCGTTCGCATTTCTCTTCTGGTCGCAATGTTTAGAGCGCAGCTCTGAGACTCCCGTTTCCGGCTTGAGCGGTGTCGCCGCCGCCGCCGGCGTGGGCGTAACCGCGCGTTGCATTATGGGACGTTTTCCATGACGTCACGAGGGTCACGAGTGACGTCATGAGGATCACCGCGCGTTTCATTATGGTTAAAGTTCCCCGCTAAATTCAGCGGAAAATTTCTCCGCTAAATTTAGCGGAACAAATTTTCCGCTATATTTAGCAGAAACTTTCCCCGCTAACTTTAGCAGAAAAATTCTTCCCCTAAATTTAGAAGAATATAGCTACCCCTAAATTTTGCGTGAAAATTTTAACGGTGAATTTAGCGGAAAAGTTTCCCCGCTAACTTTAGTGGAAAAATGTCCCCGCTAAGTTAAGCGAAAATATTCAACGCTAAATTTAGCGAAAAAGTTTCCCGCTAAATTTAGCGGAAAATTTTCCTGCTAATTTTTGCGGAGAAATTTTCATGCTAAATTTGGCGGAAAAATTTTCCCGTTAAATTTGGCGGAAAACTTTCCGCGCTAAATATAGCGGAAAATTTAGCGAAAATTTCGCGTTAAATGGGAGGGGAGCAGGAGGAGGGGTGTGTACGGATGAGGAGGAGGGAAATACCATCCTTTCCGTACCCTCTCCTCCACATCCACAAGAGCTGAGCTCCGATTCGGCATTACAGTGAATTGAAAGCGTCTCTTCAATTTTTTGGTCGCAGTATTATTTTAATAAAATGTTGTGTTCTTGTTTTATGATTTGATGGTTTGAACGCACTGAACAAACAAGAAAAGTGAAAGATAAAAGTTAAAAGAAACAAGAGAAAAAGCATCCACGAGCTCGATAAATTGATTGGATTTTGGTTTGGTCATCGCGTTTACTTGCTGTTTCAGTTTGCTCCGAGACTGCGCATGGCACGCGCTGATATCTTAGAGGTTAGGATTCGGCTATTCCCGTCACCGCCGCGGTTGGACACGAGCTTGCTACCCGAACGCTCGTCGAGGCAGTGATCGTCGTGAGCCCAAATCGAATGCTCACACAATGCTCGGGTCCGGTCCATAAGCTACATTTGAATATCGTCACCACGGATACTCCCCGTGACTACACCAACACTGCAATCTATCACCACGTAAAAAATTCGGAAGTAGTGCTGAGTTTTCCACGTCATCCTGAGGAGGCGAACGCGGGGCGCGAATGGGGCCCGAATGTTGTCGTCAGTGTTCGGCGGCGACTCGTCTCCAATCAGCGAGGACGTGAATCATCAGCCGAATGGCGACGCAGTTCTGGTGTGGCCGGATCACATAGCCCCGTTTCCTTACTTTACGTTACGGAAGCTTACGTCTGCTTGCGTCGAGAGTCACCTGGATATCCGTGCTTGCGCATGAGGCGGGGTGACCGATTGAAGGAGCAGCTTTGTGCGCGACATACGAAGCACTGATTATAATGCAATTAATGCAAAGGTGCAAACGAGCTGAACAAGAATGACAATAATAATGCCTGGAGAAGGGGAACAAAGGGACAAAGGACAAACACAAATCTCCAAGCACAGCTAGGTGACCGGTCAGCTAGCTGTGTTTGGAAGATTTGTGTTTATCCTTTCTCCTCTGGTTCCCTTTTTCCGGGGATTATTTTTGTTATTCTTGTCCATCCCACTTGCAACTTTGCATTAATTGCATGATGATAATTAACCTTAAATGCAACCCATTCACCGTTGTTGGTGTTCAACTGGTGGCAGCTGATAAAACCTGCTTGTTCTACTGACGTCGAACTCCTGGCAAGCTCAGTTGGTAGAGCACTCCACTGGAAATAGAGAGCTCCCTGGTTTGATTTTAGGACCAGGTTGATCTTTTCGGACGCCCACCGGTCACCTAGCTGTGTTTGGAGATTTGTGTTTGTCCTTTGTCCTCTTTGTTCCCCTTCTCCAGGGATTGCTATTGTCATTCTTGTCCAGCTCGCTTGCACCTTTGCATTAATTGCATTATAATCATAACCTTAAAATGCAGGCTGTTAATCTTTGTTGGTGTTAGACTGGTGGCAGCTCATAATACCCGCTTGCTCTACTGAAGTCAAGTTAGCTCAGTTGTTAGAGCGCTCCACTGGAGATGGACAGGTCCCTGGTTCGATACCAGGACCGGGCGGATTTTTTCGGTTGGGCACCGGTCAACTAGCGCTGTCTGGAAATTTCTGTTTGTCCTTTGTTCCCCTTCTCCAGGGATTTTTTTCGTCATTCTTGTTCAGCTCACTTGCACCTATGCATTAATTGCATTATATCATAACCTTAAAATGCAGACGGTCCATCTCTTTTGTTGTTAGACGGATGGCAGCTGATAAAACCCGTTTGCTCCACTGACGTCTAACTCCTGTTTAGCTCAGTTGGTAAAGCGCTCTACTGGAAGTGGAGAGGTCCCTGGTTCGATACCAAGTCCAGTCGATTTTTTTCGGTCGGGCACCGGTCAACTAGATCTGTTTGGAGATTTCTGTCTGTCCTTTGTCCCCTTTGTTACCCTTCTCCAGGGATTATTTTCGTCATTCTTGTCCAGCTCCCTTGCACCTTTGCATTAATTGCATTATATCATAACCTTAAAATACAGACGGTCCATCCTTTTTGTTGTTAGACGCATGGCAGCTAATAAAACGCGTTTGCTCTACTGACGTATAATGGCGCATTCACACTGGAAACGGATCCACGTTCGCGAAGCGGTTGCGGATGCGGTTCGCGAGCGACCCCGTTCAGACACACCCAGAGGCGGTTGGCGGTTGACGAGAGGCGGTTGGAGGTTTCTCGGCGATAACGCGTGATCTTTTGAGAGTTGCGTTAGGCAACCCTGTTTTACAATCCAAAATCCACTTTAATTCACGATCCAAAGCCAAAATTTTGCTATTTTGCCTATTTTGGCACTCTGAAGATTTTTCTTCGGGATGTTCGGTTCGCACGCATGCATCACGAGTTCAGGCAGCGCAAAAAGAAACATGGACCCGCAAAACTCGCCTGTGCTTCCCTCGACTTCGCCCAAGAGCAAAGCCCAACTAGGCGCGCCTTGCTGACTCAGAACAGGATGCCCCCGACCTTTTCTTCGAAGTGGACCCTTCCCGCATGAATAGCTGACCTTGTTTTCGGGAAAGAGGGCCAGTGTCCTGCCTCGTTGTTCGCTCTTATCATTATCGAAGTTGTGAACGGTGGGGTGGACCGGGGTGCGGGGGAATGTGTTTCGTGCTAGCCGGTCGTGGCTTCGTTGGTGGCGGACTCTCCTCTCGTCACTCGCACGTCGGTCGAGTCTACTGTTTGTTTGACATTAAGCTCAAATAAACGCCGCATGAATTACCTCTGCATTGTCTGGTACGTACACTTTATTTCTTGAGTATTATCTTTATTTCTTTTGGTAGTAGTACTCGTTAACGGTCGAGTTAGTGCAGGTACCCTGCCCGCTCCGCGGCAGTGCGTTGGCTACGCAATCAGGCTCACGACTTCTCTATCGGCCTTCGTGGTGGTCATGCACGGTGTCGAAAGCTTTCAATAGTTCACGCGACTATCTTAGTGGGTACAAAAGCTGACATTTCGGTCGATTAGGGGCGGGTTCCGACGTTCTACGGGCAGAGACTAACAAGGCAGCGAGCTTCGGGCCTGTGGCACCGGGAATAATAAACCAACTCTTACCCGAACCAAATCACCGGTGCGAAGCCCGTTAAGATTACGAGTCAATTCTTTTCGCGGCGGATTCAAGTGACTGACGTGAACATCACGTTTCTCCGTTGATTTGTCTGCTGTAACGCTAGGACTACAGCGCCTTGGACGCCTCACCAGCGACAGGTGCCATCTTGTTTCGAAAGTCACTGACGTCACGCCAGCGTCGCGTTGTGATTGGTTGCCGCTTTGCGGTTCGTGAAAGCGGTTGGGAGAAATCGGTCCCGAAGCGGTTGGCAAAAACGCGCTCCAACCGCTCGATCTCAGCCGCTTTGCGGTTGAGAACGCGCGGATCCGCTTCGCGTTTGCAGATCCGCTTCCAGAGTGAACGCGCCATAACTCCTATTTAGCTCAGTTGGTAAAGCGCTCCACTGGAAATGGAGAGGCCCCCGGTTCGATACAATGACCAGTCGATTTTTTTCAGTCGGGCACCGGTCAACTAGCTCTGTCTGGAGATTTCTGTTTGTCCTTTGTTCCCAATCTCCGGGGATTTTTTTTTCGTCATTCTTGTCCAGCTCGTTTGCACCTTTGCATTAATCGCATTATACCATATACTTAAAGTGCAGGCCGTCCATATTTTTTTTTTTTTTTTTGTTAGACGGACGGCAGCTGATAAAACCCGTTTTCCCAACTGACGTCTAACTCCTGTTTAGCTCATTCGGTAGAGCGCTCCACTGGAAATGGAGAAGTCCCTGGTTCGATACCAGGGCCGGGCGGATTTTTTCGGTCGCGCACCGGTCAACTACATTTACTTTTGCTTTATGTACCAACTAGCTCAACTTCAGCCTGTTGGTGCGGCACACTAGTTGTGTTTGTAGATTTCTGTTTGTCCTTTGCCCCCTTTGTTCCCCTTCTATTATATTAATAAAGTTTATTTCCCATTCCATACAGGAATGGAGGGAACAGAGGGAAAAATCTGTTTAACAGCTTGACTAAGCCCCTGCCCCCTTACAGTTCCACGTGACAGATTAAAACGCAAAGCAACAGCAAAAATGTCAACATTGTTTACAAAAATAGATTACAACCTATCGCAGAAAACTAATATATTTAATTCAAATAAGGAAATAAATCTTGCATTTTGACAGACATTATATCAACGTTTTTGTTTAAGAGGAAATTTAGTAAAGTAGGTAGCATATACATTAGAGACTGCATGGAATAGTTGTTATGGTAAAGAAGCACAGCCCAACGTGCCGCCGAACGAGTTGGATAGGAGGTAACATGTTCCCTTAGTTTAGAAAGTTTGGCCAGAATATCCACGTTTCTTTTATTTTTTCCTTAAAGTGGATCACCTTAAAGTGCATCATAAGTTTATACGTATACATATCCAGGGATTATTATTGTCATACGAAGCACGGATGTCTTTGTGACTCATAACGTCACGAAAGACAACGTAAGCAAAACCCCTTGTGTCGAGAAGGCCTTTGGGGTGATGTTTAAACTTCAGCACTACGGCCATCTTATCTAAAAATATTGTACAATCCCAATGTCTATGTAATTATACTTTGCGAGAGAGAGATCGAAAGTAAAAGTCAGTTTTTACCTTCGAGATTACAACTGCATCAAAAATAAGTAACACAGATACATGGACGCGGCCGTAGTGGATCGAATCGAGATATAACGATTGTGGTGAGGTAGAAGAGGAAGAAGCAGAGGGGCTTGTCGTGTGTGATTGGTTCCCTTTCAACTCGGCACTCGGCGCATCCATGTAAACGCCGCCAGATAAGCTTCCTGGTGAGCGGTGTTGCGTGAGTGTATATTTGGGTCCCACTAAAGAAACTTTAGACACCATAGACACGCAGCGCTCATTATAATCATTATTATTGCTTCGCGATTAGTTCTTTGGTATTCTTATCAGCCAAGGTCGCAATTTCATTGGTTCAGGATCCATGACAAGACTATCGGGGCTCGTCTCGCACTACCTTTGTTAGAGTGTCACATACAATAGTGCCAGCAAGCTAGTGCATGGTGAGAAAGCTTCGAATTTCTTGTCGTTGTATGGCGCCTTTATATTCAAACAAAGTGATGAGCATTAAAAAAGGTATGTGCGACAGTATTTGTGCATTCGAGTAATAAATGAACTTGGAGAAACCCAACTCGAGTCGTCGATGAAAGATGAATCTACCTGCGCGATAACGAACGACCAAATTTTCGCGAAACTATTATGACAGCACTTGCTCCTCGAATTCATGCCTGATTTATAACGACCCAATTAGCTTAGCGCAACAGTGCAACAGCTGTCCCCTCTTAAATTCCCTCATTTTTCTCGTTAAAGGAGGGCGATGAAAAGTGGCACAGTTTAAATGTGTGTTGAGGCAAAAAGAAGAGGGGGGGGGGGGGAGGCGGGTTGACAATGACTGCATGTGTTGCAGCCAGCTGAGCCGAGGTGACACTGCTAATGGATCACTCAAAATACAATCATGCAGACACAGTCTGAAGTGTGTTTGTTCACTTGTTTGGCTGTTCTCTCGCACTGGTCATACAAAATATGTCTGCGGACTTAATCGAAGCAGACATATGTATGGTGTAAACAAGCGCCGATAATTCTCTCATCATGTCTGTGGCCAACACCGTGTCCTTTAAAAACATAATATCCCCGGAATAAATGTCCCCGGAAAAAAATGGTCCCGGAAGAAATGGCCCCAAGTGGAAAGTAGGAACAAATGGTCCCATGTGGTTAAGAAAAATACTTCCCATGAAAACAAGTTTTGAAATTGTAAACGATAACCTCGCCAGGTATTCACGAAACTGTAATCATGTTATAGTTTGAAGTTCTGTCCTTTTCTTTTTTTTAATTTTGAATGAAAAGAAACTAGAAGATTCACTTCAACACACTAACGTAGAACGTTCCAAGTACACGCAGAAACATTAGGAGCGAATGGTATGGCCGACTGCACGAAAGGAAATCCTCAACTGTTGGCACCTCAGTGGCGGATAATACTACTCCCCACAGAAGTTCTTGAGACGGCGTTGCTCTTCGACAAGCGCTGACTCGGTCTTACTCTTGGGAGGAGCGCAGACTGGGTCCTCGGCCATCTTTATGGTTACGGTCGACTGCTCTGAAGCTAGGGCGTCGATGGCCTTCCACACTGTTGGATGGCTCATGGCTGTGACTGACAATGCTTACAAACCTTCCATTCCAGGTTTCACGCCATTGTGTCCCAGTGCATCTGCCTGTTCCCTTTCATATAAAAAATAAAAATATACAACAATTCATATCAGAATGCAATTACTGTGTTGGGGACAGGTTTGCGAGGACACTACTCCTCTCCTTTCCAAATGTGGCCATCTTTTGTCCGGGCCTTTTTTCAGGGACCTCTTTTTTTCGAGGACCATTTATTCCGGAGACATTTCTTTCCGGATCCTTCCCCGTCAAAAATACAAACTCACTCTTAGGCACCCTTGTACGCGTTACTGGGTAAAAGTAACGAATTACAGTTACAATCACTGAAAAAAACTGTTTCAACACAAAGGACAAAAACCTATCAGGTATCATATGGATAGACAATGATCAGGACATCATACAAAAGGCAGTCGTGCTGACAATCTTTGACGCTTGTTTCTTCCTCGTATGACGTCACACTGGTCAAACAAAAACTGCCTACAGACTCGTTCGAAGCATACATATGCGTGAAGCAAACCCGCTTAATTCGAACATGCCTTAGGCATGCCTTCAGATAATTCGATCATCATGTCCGCAGAGAAACTCCGCGTCTTTTGTATGACGTGTCAGAAGTGCAACTGCGATTTTACAGTCGCCCGATCCTGGCAGGGGGCGGTGACTTCTAATGTAAACTTCCACACTGCATCGAGACTACCTGTGGGGACCCTATTGTAGGAACCTGAAGTATATAATTGAATCTACGCACAAATCCTCGCGGTCAGCGCTTTCTAGTGTACCGGTGTGGATGGGGTAGAGTCCGGTCATGAGCGCCGCCCTTGAAGGCGTGCACGCCGGCTGGACGTAGTAGTTGTTCAGGATGATGCCGTCTGCGGCGAGGACGTCCATGTTGGGCGTCGGGATCTGGGGGGACCCGTGGAAGCTTACGTCGTCCCAGCCCTGCGTACGGAGGAGGCATTGGAGGGCCAGCGAGGTGGGTACGGTCAGGGTGCTCGTTAATATAAAACCCGTTAGTCTGGATGCCCCGCTAGAAAGACAATACATTAATATTTGTCTCGTTACTATAGACAACACACATAGTAGAAACGTTTTCTGCCCCCAAAGAAAGCTTTTCTAATTGGGGGAAAGGGGGAGGGGGGGGGGGGGCGTAGATGCGCACATTAATGATACATGACGGTATTAACGATGTCTTTGATGTTTTCCAGCATCATGTTGATATTAAATATATTCTTCGTTGGTGCGTATCCTAACAAATGGATCTTAACACGACTAAATGAAAGTTAACGAGAGTGTCGCGTATTAATTCTATTACCCCTTGTTACTATATTTATTATAATCCCCTATTATATGTGTCATTGTACAAGCATCTGGATGTTCATATAACCTTTGACATTTCATGGAAAACACACCTTGAGTACGTGATTTATAACGTTAATCGTATGCTCGGTTATGTAAAAATAAAGGGTTAATTTGCACCATCCTTTTTAAAGAATTGTACAAAACACTTGTCCACCAAAAGCTTGAATACGCATCATCTACCTGCAGTGTTGTGTATAATACATCTAGAAATTGCTTAGAGTAAACTACAAAGTAAATGAAGATTATGTGCTTCAAGTAAAGTAGTAAGTACACCGGGCACCATGTACTTCAATTTCCACAAGTACAATGTACTTTCGAAGTAAAGTACGAGCAATTTACAACGCAATCTTTTGTGATGTAATTTTTTTTCTTATACAGTGATTTTCTTTTTTAAATTGGTATGCATTTTTCCAGAAGTAATTGGCGCATAGTCGGAAACGGCGTCAAATATTGGATAAAGTTAAGCGGCCACAGATAAGTTGTTTTAGTCTCGCTGACGAACTATTTTACACAATCATCTTATAAGGCACTTATTTGTATTGACCTTATAGCCGCCATTACTTAACTCAGAGAAATTATCAGATGACGTCTCGAAAGTCGGTAGCGCGTTTTGAAATGACGATATGACTTCTTTTTTTATATTTGGGGAATGTAGCTTGAAGTCAGGAGTTGTACTTTTCTCGGAAAGTATCAGAAAAAACTGCTGTAACTAAAGTTCAAGCACACACTCGGGGAACGTACTTTAAGTAAAGTACAATTTTTGTAAACCTACTTAAAGTTGTACTTAAAGTAGTACTTTAAGTACAGTCTCCTTAAAGCATTTTAACACTATATATATATATATATATATGGGATCCAAGTCATTTAAACTAAATGAACACTCTGATAGCTGTAAAAAATCGGTTCTGCTCGTTTGTGCGCACCCTGGCGGCTCCACAGCCCAGTTGCCCGACTGCGAGGCAAAGGTGCCGAACTTTTCCCGCGTGGCGGCGACGTCACGCCGGCCACGCGCACATCGAGTGCGCCGCCTTGATAAGGAAGATCAGAGGCGGCGCGCAGGGAGTCGCTGACTGGACTCAGCCGCCGTTGGTAACAATGTTATTCGTCCTGTCCATGTCCCATTAAATGTAGTTTCTTGTTGTTGAAACCGTTGGCTCCGTGTTATTCCTCCGGGTCGGGTATGCAGCAAGGCAAACCGACCACAATGGCGCCCAACCGTGGTATGCTACCCACTCGCAGGAATTTCACGGGGATTGGTTTCTTCTTCCGGTAAGCCTTTTTCATATTCCCCGTGTTTCCTATCGTTGTTTCGTGCTTCCGTCACGTCCGCGTTTGTTGTTTTCGCGTGTTTCTGACTGTTTGTTTTGTGACCGCGGCAATTGTTTTGCGCGCTTGTTTTGGGTTTTGGGGGCGTTTCTTTTTTTTTTTTGTGCTTGCAGAAAGCCGCGATGGCCGCAGCGGCACAAATGGACCTGCTCACGAAGGTCACGGAGATGTGCGACTCCGTGATGCAACGCCTGGCCTACGCGCCTGGCAAGCAGGAAACCCCACCGCGAGAGCCCCGACCACACTTGACGGTTCCAGTCTACATGGGGTACGACGACGTCAAGTCCGTGGCGAGACTTCCTGGGCGAGCTGCAGACGTACCACCTTGCCTCCGGTGCCTCGGAAGCCTTCATCGTGGAGCGGATTGTCCCGCTGGCGTTACAAGCCAGCGCCAGGTGCTGGTTGGGGTCCCAGGCCCCCTTCACCAGCCTGGCGGACTTCCAGACAAGGCTTCGCGAAGAGTTCCTGCCCGCAGGCTACGCAGCGCAGATTCTCCGAGAGCTCGAGGCAAGGACGCAGTACCCAGATGAAAGTCTGGTCCGGTACGTTCGGGTCATGCAAGAGCTCTTCAAGAGGGCGGACCCGAAGTCACCGGAATCGGACAGAGTAGCTCGGGTCAGAAGCAAGGCAAACCGACCACACGTTTCATCATTAATAACTATCATCACAGAGCAAGGGTCACTGCCATGACATCCAACCTGTCTTTTGCCTAACCTTTCTCGATCGTGTCTCGTTCAAATGATCTTTCACAGTAATCCATCACTTAGTCAACATATTTTTACATTACCTTTCTATGTTTTATTCCGTCTGGGTTATTCTTATGAAGTAGGCATTCCAATATGCAACAATAGCGCATTCCGCCAGTCGCTGATTCTCAAAACCTCCTTAGACTGGAACAGCTTTCCCAATTCTCTCGCAAGAATCCAGCACAATCACTTCTTCAAATCCCATATTACCGTAAAACTTTGAGGGATGTCCCACGTCACTATTTTTGGCTTGGTTTGCTGTTTTATTTCAAACACCGAAAGATAGCCCACTCCTAGTAATCGTAGTGTTCGGATCAGTGATGACTTCGGCGTAAAAGCGTCTATATCCCTTTTCGCCTCAAGAGCCGTAGTGAAAAAAATCCGGCTCTTCGTGAAGCATTACTGATTTCCTTATTCATGTGGATAATTAAGATACATGTAGGCGAATTTGAGGGTAGATATATGTTATCTTACCAAGACGCACACGTTCCAAAAGCCGAAAGCATTGCTGTTTCTTCTGACAGCAAACTCTCGTAAGAACTACTTCGCGCCGCGTATAAACAATGCGCAGAACTTTTTTTTTTATGTGAAAACGGGCATAATTAGCTATGGCGGGATTTATGCGAACATTACTGGCTGGGCAGTATAGTCAGCTCTGCTTCATTTCCCCTCACCGCGATAACAAGTTTGGCTGGGACATCTAGAAATACAATTTTTCTTTTGTTATTGTTTTTACTTTTCTTGATTGCACACCGAAAGTTAGCCCACACTTTATTTTCATCCAATTTGCCCTGGATATTAGCTGGCCTATTTCCCGGTATATTACGGTACTAATATGTTGAACAGCGCCATGCCTCGTCTTTATATGTGTTTTCCTTAAAAGTGTACGCTTGTATAATTCTATTTTTGTGCGTTCCACTTTCCCCTGTAATGCCATTGGCCTTGAGAGTTTTGAAATAAATAAGTAAATAAAAAAATGTGAAACCAGTCCAAGGGATATAATTTGTGTAGGTTTCAGTGTTTTGCACTAACATATAAAATTGTTAATGAAACTAAAACGAGAATGCAGGGGAGCTAGCTTAAGACTGCCATAGTAAGCCGGGGAGAGAATTGAAGATGGGACAATGAACAAACCAAATAAAATTCCAACGCAGCTACAAAACTACTAACGATCCCATTCATTATCAGTTCCAGATATCGGTATAGCTATGCTCAATAGCACCATTTACTTGGCAGTAGAGACATCACTTTTGAATTTCCGGAGCAATTTGTCCCCAACAAGTCATTTTCTTTGCCCACATTTGCACTGTGAACGCTAGTTTGACACGAACCAGATCATCGATGAATAAAAAAATTATGTTCGGACGCATGTTGGCCTGAGACGCAGATGCAGCGGACAGGAGGCATGCCACCAACGCAATCATGGCAAGAGAAACTGAAAATGTAATAAGAAATAATTAGGAACAAAAGAAACCACATAGCATGTCACCAACTTTCAAGGGAAGTGTTTCCGATAAGCAGTATAATAATAATACGAGCAGGGCGCACAAACTGTTTAGGCAAATAAAGATATGAAGTGAGTCTGAAATTGACATGATGCACGACCATTATGTAAATGAGTTTGGGGGAGGAGCTCAGTTACTACTGTGTTCTACGGGAATTTATACGCTCTGATACCTGTCCACTTTTCTTTTTTATACTTTACAAAATTAGACTCCTAGCTTTCGTTTTTACAAAACAAATGAGAGAATGTATTGCACACGCCTGTTTCTATAAATAAGCCAATTTGCTTATAATAAGAATAATAATGTTTTTCTTTGAGGGTGCCCAAAAGCAGCGCAGGGCCTAAACTGTTTTACACCGCTCGTCATCAAGAATAAATGCGGGCAACAAAACAACGCCATGACTATGTACAAATTAATGGCTCAAGCCTATGTCGAAAAGCAATCAAATAGCTAAAGATATCTACAACAGTATGATCTTGCTTGTTGATATCAATTCGCATTCTTGCTAGCGGTGATGTCTTCTTCAAAGCAGAGGGGTATAAGGACTGAAATCGATTCGAGCTCAAGGGAGCATGAAAACAGACAGTGCTTAAAGAAAGGGGTGAGTCAACAGCACCGATTACAACCTTATGTAAAAACACAAAATCACGTTATCGTCTTCTATCAAGGAAAGTACGCAACCCAATTTTTTTTCTTTTTTTTAAGTAATTAAACATAGTTGTAGAAACAAGTGCGGTCAAAATACCTGTAGTAAATTATGCCTGAACATGGCGTGCAAACCGGCGGGGGGGGGGGGGGGGGCAAGGGGCGCTTGCCCCCCCCCCCAGTTCCCAGAGTGTGTGTGTGTGGGGGGGGGGGGGGGGTTGCCCCCCCCTGAAACCGTCACCACTGGGCAGGCCAAAAACTGGCCGGCGGCGCCCAAGGAATACCAACGGCACCACCCCCGACTTGCGGGGGCATATTTTTCACGCGCAGGCGATACCAACCCTAGCTACGGCGCTCACGCCTGATTGGCTGGTTTGTGGAGATAGGCGCTGTCGCCGTCGACATAGGCAGCGGTTACAATGCGAGTTTCCGAAGCGGTAGCGCAACTTAGTGGTAAGATGTCTGCCTCATACGTAGCATACCCGGGCTCTATCCACGGTGTGGGCTTACTTCTTTGATTTTTTTCCTCGAACATTTTGTTTTGTCGAGGCATTTGGCGATATTTAGGACATTTCGTTTTTACGCTTAAGACTGAAAAAGAAAACGATTGTTGTCGACGAATCATAACCGAACTTCATCGTAATTATAGGAGGTGCATGGTGGACAGCGGGGCTTGGGTTGCCGGCATGACGCCGCAAAGCGGCGTGTACAAGGGGGGGGGGGGGGGGGGGGAGACAGGCGGGTTAATAGTTTTGTAAATAACAGCCGCACACTGTCGCCGCAAAGGAACGCAGGCCGGGGGGGGGGGGGGGGGGCGGTTAACGCGCTTCGAGTGATACACGCGCCGTCCGAATGCGAAATTTTAAGTCCCCGCGCGTTGCCGAGCAGCCAATCCGGCGTGAGCGTCGTTGCTAGGGGTCTATCACCTGCGCCGTAAAAGTTAGTGATAGACCGAATCTGCCGAACTTCAGATTCGGCAAAGTTCCGCACATGCCGAAATTTTGAAGGAAAGTTCGGCAAAAGATTCGGCAAAAATTCGGCAAATGTTTGCGCACGCGCACGAAAGCGACGGGGCCATGGATCGCATATGGACGCCGCGCAGTCGCGCGGTTACCATCGTACAGTTTAGTACAACCAGCGGTTACGGCGAGGTGTGGAGTAGGTAACACGGTAACTCTGCGTTTGTGAGCTTTTGCGACTGTGGTTCTCTTCAATATTTTCTGCCTCAAGAACAGAAGATCAACCAGTAATTTACGCAGTCCACTGTGCAAGCGACAAATGATGCGGTGCGCTCTGAATAACGTGATTTTCATTTGACCTTTCCATTTATGCAACGGGGTAGTTGAAACATTGACTGTCAACTGACAATTGCGTTCAGTGTGCGCAGCGCCCACTGCCGTCAAACGGGGCAGAATCACGAGAGCTGGCCAGAATGTATGGGATCCAGCTGGCATCCTCGTCATATAATGAGATACATGTTTTCCCCCTTCTTTTTTTTCTTTTTTAGGTACTTTCTGTAGTGTGTATATTCTGTACATTTATAAGTCTGTTTAGTTTTTTCACAAGTGGTGGCGGGCTGGCAGGCGCTCTGCGTAAGAGTTTTCACCTATCTGCCTAGCCCCGCACACCACCACATGGACTCTTCCAGTATGTGCAAATAAAATTATTATTATTATGATTATTATTATAACAATCCTGTTTTCGGCTCACAAGTAGTTTGTGCCAAAACAAAGTAATATTGCTTTTAGTTCGCGTTATTTCGTGATTTTCATGTATCTGCATAAAACTGAACACAGAACTATCATGCTCGACGTTGCACATCCAACATTCCTAACTCTCCCCATCTTCCTAAACGTCCGTGTGTGTCCTAACACCAGAAACTGGAATTTTAAAGGTTAAAACTGGCACGTTGCGAATATGGAACGCACAGTTTCATGCAAAGTTGACGTCAAGTGGCTCAAATCGAAAAACATGCATATTTACAATAATATCTCTTCTGGTGAAGGCTCAGCAACCGTTGCATTCGTTTTCGTGCACGAAACGGTGACTCCCAGAGAAAGCAAGAACGCAGTGATTGCCTTTATTTTAACAATGTAAACACACTTGCAGGCGTGCGCTGATGAAGCATCAAAATCAAAACTCTCGTAGCGTGATTCGTGACTGCGCCGGCTACTACCCAACCTTGTTTTCATGCAACTTTCTGCAAGCAAGCACTAAAATTGCCAGTAAACACACAAAAGCGACACCGATACAATTATCTTGTAGAATCTCACCTTATTTAGTAATACCTGTATCCAAAAAAACTTAATATCAGCGTTAAGTCTGGTAGCAGTGTACTTTTGCCGAATCATTGCCGAATCTTTAGAAAAGTTTGGCAAAAGTTCGGCTCATCAGTAGTAAAAATATGCGACCCGGGGGGAAGGGGGGGGGGTCTGGTTTGTTTCCTCACTCAAAAACAAGTTGGAAACGCCACTGCCTAGGAAGAGTTTTTGAACACGCCCAATAGGACATAATGCAATGAGATTATTGCAATTCCATACAGAAGGATTATACACGTGCTTCGTGCGCACTAGGCAACAGAATAAACGCGCAAGACAGACAGGCGAACAAAATGTTCTCGTGAAACGAGATTTCACACCCAAGGTTTCTAAAAGAGGTGTTACAAATAGTTAAAACATGATAATTAAAGTTTAAGGGTGAATTAAAAAAGATTCAAAGATAACGAATGACGGACCTCCGGTTGATAACGCTGCCACCTATTGTGCAAGGGATTACAAGGGAATTGCGCATCCGTAGGAACCCGTCGTAGAAAAAAGCAAAGCATATGCGCATTCTCCATTGCCCATCGCTACCCCATTTGCGTCACGTCAGAATGAGTTTTTGTGCGAAGCTTTCTTTTGCATAAAAACATTCAAAAATGTATTACTGAACAATCAAATTGCCGAATAAAGCCACGAAACGTGAATTATGTGACAAAATTAACCCTCCCCTTTAGGGTTACTTTTAAGCTTATGGCATGTGCAATAAAAGCCGTACTTGCATGCAAATAAAAAAACACGTTGCCATATTTCTTTTTAACAAAATCACGAGACTTTGTGTTTTACTACCAGTTTAAGTTTACCAATTTCTTTGGAATGCGAAGTAAAACTTACATAAAACGCTACTTAGTCCATGTCATATGTGACAACATTTTCATACTCATTTTTGACACAATGTCCCTATGTCACATATAAAAAACTCTTAAAACTACAATCGGATTAACTCACACGTTGCTTTCCCATGGCTGTCAAAATCATTATAGTTGCATGTCAACTGGCTGGGATGCGCGTAAAAAAATCTCAAAGCCATTTTCACCTCAAAAGCCCAGTTCCACGACGAAACAAGCAGTCAAGTCCACAGTTGAGGTCTGATTCAGTAAACCGACACGGTGTAATTCATCACACGAGAGATCATCGAATGCGTAACAAATTAATCCAAGCAGATGTTTGCTCGCGGAGGTTAGTTGTGTTTTGTTACGTTTTGTTTTGTTTTCGCCTAGATCTCATGCTATTGAACTAAAATGACACAATTCCTTGACATAATTGAAGTAACGAGAACGTGGGCTCAAAACAAATAAGAAAAAAAAATGGAAAGAAATGAAAGAAACACGCGCTCGCTCTGCCGTGCCAAGGTCGAGTGGTAAAGCAAAATGAGGGTCCGCCAGCTGCATAAAGTTGCAGTCGTGTATGTTTTTATTTTTAAAAAGGTTGCTGAAAGAGGTCGCCATGCATACCCACACGTCATACATTACCTAATTAACACAGCTGGAAGCGGCGTATTTTCGTAACTGCGTTAAATGTGCGAGAAATATTGAGCGCGACCATGGGTGTCAGCGGTGATGCTTTCAACTCAAAATAATTGCGTAAATAGCAACCGATTACACAATCAAAAGGAAGTTGTCTGGTACCTATACACCCTTTCCACAAGGGCGCAGCCATCTTGAATATCGTCACTTCTGGTATGCGGTAAAACATCGTTTTGATGCTCTCCACGCCGCTGGAAGTTGTTTACGAAAAATGCGCGATTGTCACACATTCTTGTTTTGCCTCACCTATATTTTCTCGCATATTCCAGGTTGAAATGTTTTATTATTTTTCGTCCCGCATACCAGATACGGAACCCACGTGACTGAGAACGACAGGAAACAGAAAACGTCTATACCCACAAAACTATCGGTGTTCGATCAATTATTTCTTCTTTATTTTTTTTTTCGTTCCTGTTGTAATTGTTGCCAGCTTCCGAAATGCCGGGCGTATATGCCCACAATTCCCTAGACACTGGCAGGGTGAGAGCGGCGAGGTAGGCGCTTCAGTTGACCCGTGTTTGGAACCGAGCTTTTTGTTTCAACCTTTGACAATGCTTCCGCATCGCAAGCACCTCGAGTGCGCAGGCTGCCAAAGAACGACGGAAGGCGTGGAGCGCGTGCATGAGGACTTGCAAAAGACACGCCCTGCCAGTCTCTCTCTGCTGGTGACAGGGTCCAGCGATGTGTCTGCCCTGAACGCTTATGGCCTTGTCACATTGAGGAAACACGGCGGAAACATCAACAAAACATGTTTCTCAACAGTCGGGAAACATGTCGGCTGTCGGCCCTGTTGCCCGACAACCCTGTCACATTGAGGAAACAGCAACACAACATGGACGACAGCGACAATGTTGTCTCGGTGTGACAGCTTTTGGCAACGGAAACCTCGGCAACTTGTGTCGGACGACACGTGTTGCCCATTTCGGTGGCTGAGCGAATTTTTTCCAGCAACACGGCAACATCTATATTTTTCAGTACAGATAGTCGCACGAGAATACTTCAAATATTGACAACTCCCCATTTCTAAGCAGCCCCATCACTATTGCAATTAGCACATCCCTTCTTGCACTGTGTGGTTTGTCGGAGCGGTCGAGTTTATTCGATCAGTTCAGTGTTTCGCTCGAGATGCCGTCGAATCCTTCAACTGTGTCCGTTCACTTCGACTGAGCGAGTTCGAACCCTTGCTAGGAGATCCTCAAAGGAGCCGGTGTCCATTCGAATCCAACGCCGGTAGGCCTCGGAATCTTCCAGAGCCAGCTCCCGCATCAAATTCTCCATAGGCACCTTGTTGATGCACTCTTGCGAGCCACTCGCTGGTCCATTTTGAACGCGGCTTCTGCGCGGCGGCAGCTGATCGCCAGAATCATCTGAATCGATGGCACAAAGAAGCACCAAAGCAGAAGCTGCTGCTGTGGCCGGCGCGTATGCCATCCTGCAAGGGTCTAGCCCTGTAGCAGAACGCAACCGCCAAATCCAGAGAACACGAGATGGTTCGCGCGGCTGATGAATCGACTACGGTAGAGCGACGGCGATGAGACGGCGATCCAAAATGGCAACGATGCGAGGGGCGAGCGGAGCCAGCGGATCTGAGTTAGCCGCCTATACCTGTTTCAGCTTCGGTCCAGACCATGGTGGAAGAAATACATTTAGGTGATGACTCTTTGTCTCACGCGGCGACCACATTATGTTCGGCAAGGAGCCCGCCTTCACGCGCACATGACAGATGCGCGTTCAAGTATAGAGGGGCTTCTGAAGGCTTGTATAGAGGGCTTGTGAAGGAAATTGTGCACTTTTTACTCGGTCCCTGTGCAGTGTACTGAATGATGGATTTATGGTAGGCGCACTGGCACTGATTGCCTTTTCCCCCGTGCGGTTCCTGTTTTTTTAAACGGGAACATTCCGATGATAACTTAATGTGACAAATATACTCGTATAAATATAAAACTCTCCTGCATAATCTACTGGGCCTTCAGTCATTTAGAGTAATTTAGAGTAAACAGCTGGTCGTGCTCGCATGTTTTGTCAAACAGCATGTTTGGTAACAGTTACGTAAATTGTTTTATACACATTGCGTGGCTTTATAGGAGGTCGGGTGATTTTTTCCACCCTGCTCCTGCCTTCTTATTGAAAATAATAAATTATAATCATAGTGGGGCCAAAATAATTCTTTACATGCGCATAAAGGTTATAGCATTACAAATGGTTTATATATACAATGTAAACTTGTACTGTGGAACATACAAATGTTGTGAGCAGACAAAAATGATATTTATTGTGACATCGTGACTGAAATTATGACACAGCATTATGACATACTGACTGACATGTGATGACACAGTGACTGAGAGTCAAACAATAGTAGCGGTTATAGGACATAAATCACTTTTCATCTGTAAAAAATACCTGACAAATCTTTTCCTTTAAAATGTACAAAAAATTTGAGTTCACTGCATACTACCAAAGAACGCAATCTCCTACATCCTGTGTTTCTCGCCCATGCTTTTAAACTAAAAACGAGCGCTGCTTTGCTGATTTCTTCTTTTCTTGAGCTTGTTTGTTCATACTCATGGTAATATGCTGCCAGTGTTGTCGCATCTCGCACGCTGAAGTAGTACTGAAGCAGCTGGTAAACTGCTTTTTCGTGTTCAGCGCATGGAAGCGTTTTTGTGCATGTGTCAAGAACACGGTCGATTGTGTCCAAGTAGACAGTCTGGTGGCTTTTATTTTCCCCGAAGAACTGTTCCGCTTTTCAGTAGCTGGAAAAAGGTTCTTGTTGGGGTGTATAAGGCCTCCTGTTCTTCACGTTTGTCAGTGCTGCTTCCAGCAGAAGTGTTTTTGTCAATGCTGAAAGCGGATCGGCACGCAGGGCAGCGTGTAGTTTTTTTTTTTCATTTGCCACACTCACAATCCCAGTTACACGTATGTATGCAGTCCACAGCCTTGGTTTCTTCAGCTTTTTCTGTCAGGACATCTTCGCATTCTCCAGTCTTCGACAAATATTAGACTATGAAGCTTGGTCTTCTACTTGGTCAACGACATGAGGAGACTAGGTAGTAACTTGTGATCGGCCCTGGGATTGCACGACACCTCTGCTCCAGGCGAGCGTCATTCGATGGAGCTTTAAACAAGGGCGTTCGCTCTGCGCAGTTCCGGTACCCCGAATTGCAGTTGGGAACGAAGCACGTCTTTTCCATCCTTATAGCACAACTTCTTCTTCGGGTTAAGGCTCACCTTCGTGCACGATGGTGGCGCCTTTGATCGACACAGCACCAAAGCAAAATATGAGTCCAGCCACTGGCCGCACCCTCCACCACACCGCGAAAAAGGCGAGCTGAGCTTACGCCTGAAACCGTGGCCGCCGAGGAGAGACCTCATACCCACGGTGCTTAGGGTGCCTACATGTCTGTCTGTCTCAGGGTGAAGATATCCATTGTTGCACTGAATGTTCAGCGCGTGACGCTCTCGCGCACTCGGTGCATGACTTGGGCGCTAAAATGGCGTCTCTGCATTAGCCAAAGCTAAGCGCTCGAGCTGATTGACACCGGATTGTGCGTACTTCAAAATGCATAAAAAAACGATTGGGCGTAAAAATGGCTGAGATGTCACCACTCGCTAAAAGCGCGCGTGTGTATGAAGGCACTCTAACGGTGCTCACACCTCAGCGCCCTCCGTGGCGGCGCGGAAGTAACTATACTTCGTTTCACCTTATGTTGTACCGGAGCGAAGGCTAGAAGCGCGAGCTCATAGCGTTGGCAGCCGCTCTTAAGTCACGAGAGCTTGTGCCGCCGAGATGTGCCCCAGAGCAAGGAGCTCGCGATTGTAGCCTTTCCGTGCGGTACATCATAAGGTGAAACAGAGTATACTCCTGGTTCAACGCTATACTACGTTTCACCTTATCTTGTACCGCAGCGAAGGCTAGAAGCGCGAGCTCATAGCGTTGGCAGCTGCCCTTGTGCACGGGAGCGTGTGCCGTCGAGATGTGCTTTAGAGCAAGGAGCTCGCGCTTGTAACCTTTCCTGCGGTACAACACAAGCTGAAAAAGAGTATAGCCCGAACACGATCTGGTCGCTCGCTCCTCGCGGGAAGAGCGGCCAGAGTCACCACCTAAATCTATTTCTTCCACCGTGGTCCAGACGCAGCCGATGCTACAAGCGCGAGCATGTGGCCCAGAACAGTGCTTGCACTGCACGAGCGCGCGTGCTTGGCAGGGATGCTGAAAGCCCGGAGCTCGCGCTAGTAGCTTTGGCTGCGTCTGTACCGAAGCTGAAACGAAGTATAGACCATTTTCGGCAAGGGCGCCGCCATCTTGAATTGTCGTTACTTCCAGTATGGGCGAAAACATTGTTTTGCCGTCGCCACGCCAATAAAAGGCATGTGGGAGATAAACGTAACCGCCACACATTTTTGTTTTGCCTCCCCTCTATTTTGACGATACTTCGTTTCAGCTTGGGTCCAGACGCAGCCGATGCTACAAGCACGAGCATGTGGCCCTGAACAGTGCCTGTACTGCACGAGCGCGCGTGCTTGGCAGGGACGCTGGAAGCCCGGAGCTCGCGCCTGTAGCATCGGCTCCGTCTGGACCCAAGCTGAAACGAAGTATAGTTGCAGGTTGAAACGTTTTGATATTTTTTCGTCGCCCATACCGGATGTGCCTACTTGGCGGTCGGGGGCGAGAATAAGCAGAAAAGGTCTATAGCCGAGCCGAGCCGGCCGGGCAGACGAGGGCGAGAGAGAGAGAGAGAGGCAGCGCGCAGGAGAGGAGGCAATTTGTGTTCTTCCGACACGGTTTCCGGTGTGACAGGATGTTCCCCGAGTGTCGGAGAACAAGTTGGGAAACATGGTTTTCGGACGACAGCAACATGTTTCCGGACTGTTGCTGTTTCTGCAATGTGACAGGGTCCCTGGAAAACATGTTTTCCTCGTGTTGAAGGACAAAGTTCTCCGACTGTTTCCGCAGTGTGACAAGGCCTTTACCAAACTGGCGTGATTTTCATTCGCTTGTTCGTTCGAGTTTACGATGTCATACGTATGTCTAGCTGAAGGATTCGAGGACCAGTTAATCGTGTTTGTTGGTTAGAATGGATTTCTTTCGACTGCAGCGCCGTCCGCATACGTCCTTCGCTACATTCGACGTTATTCGAAAGTGAACGAGGAACTCATAGGGCATCAACTCCTGTATCGTGTTTTCTGGACTAGAGTTTGCGGATTATGGCATGCTGAGAAGTGTAAATTTTACAGCGGTGCGGACTATCTATACTGGTGTGGATCATATAATTATTTGTTTGTTCTAGGTACGTTAAACAAGGAGATACATGACGAAGGCTTTGAATGACAGCGTATATTAACTTTTACTTTGGTACGACGCAATTTTCTTCGTGTGGTAATAATTTAGGCATTAGTCGATGCTTGCTGCGTATAAAGCTGTTTGATAGGCGAAACGGCTACGCATAAAGTTCCTTGCTACTTCTTTTACTAAGTAACGGCAACCAACACAAATGACAAAGCACATTCCGCTTGAACAAAATGCCGGCATTCAGTTCAAACCTCTGCTTTGCACCGCCATTCGCTTCCTAAAACCTGCACCGTCACGCAGTCGGCGCTTCAAAAAATGTCCCTACTTGTAGGAAGCTTTTATTTAGGAACTTTAGGTACACACTATGCACCGGGTGTAAACTTCCTCGATAAGAGCTCCCTACAAGTAACGACATTCTTTAAAGCGCCGACTGCGTGACGGTGCATGCTTAGGAAGCGAATGGCGGTGCAAAGCAGACGTTTGAACTGAATGCCGCCATTTTGTTCCAGCGAAATGTGCTTTGTCATTTGTACTGGTTGTCGTTACTTGTAAAACGATGTATCAAGGGACTCTTACCGGGTGCAGTCAATCCATGTAAAAGCTTTCTTTTCACAACCAAAATAGGTCCCTGCACTCTAAAAGAAAACCCGAAGCGTCTGCTCTCACGCAAATTACTTGGAAGAACCAATCGCTACAATATACGGAGGCAGCTCTGCTAATGAGATGACTGACAGTAGCTTAAACATTGCAATAACAAAATAAATACTGTTTGCACTGTGGTACTCCATGAGCATGTCGTTCCACCGTGCTCACTGTCGCAACGCAGACAGTTTTTCGGGATCGAAACATATCATCAGAACCATCCGCCGAGCGCCCTCTGTAGATTACAATGATTGCCTCTCACAAGGGCCTTGCGGGAGAGCAGGTGCTCCAAATTTCTTAGAGTGTGTGGACTGTACACCGTAAGCGGACTTTAGTCAGGAAAATCCGGTAATACTGTCTCCTTTTTTTTATCGCAAACTGTGCATCTCCAAGAGTACGTGAACCTTGTAAACCACAGAACTGACATCTGTGTGCGTACTTTCCGGAGCGGTATTGTTACGCATTGGTTGAACGCACGCTCGATAAACTCCGCAACCTGGGCTACCACACGCGAACTACAGCTGCGTTGTATGCTGTGCTTGGCAAACCGTGGAGCAGAAGGCGTAAATTAAAAGCGAGGGAAACTGAGTTGAGAGTTGTGATTGCGAGATCTGAGCTCGAGCAACCCGGCCGCTTGGCGTTGCACCTTCGGCGACTCGAAAACGGGACTGCAGCAATGTGTAAGTTCCGCGAGTTTTCCTGGTCGATAAGTATTTCGAGGCAGAAGGCGTTACAGTGAATTCCCTAAAAACAACTTTTTTTTTTTGTCTAGATGGAAAACGTAGGCTACAAATAAACTTAAAGACTGCGTAAAATTAAAAAAGAAGAAGAAATTTTTGTCGATGTTTACGTTGTGGGTCAGATTTTGAGCTGTGAGATATTCCTAAAATATGCTTATATGTCTATAGGCGTCAATCCCAGAATAGAAGTGTGTTTCGGGATCGCTTCCAACTTAAAATGAGGCTAGGAACGCAAATAAAACTTTTTTTTATAAAGTTTTGTTGTTGTTTTTTGTTACACACGTATTCTATCCAAAAAAGAAATAATTTGTGAGGGAGACTAGTATTTCGCGAAACCTTCGCTCCCCACCAATCTCCCCAAAGCGAGAGGGCGGAGACGAGCATTAAGCGCCGTTCACATATATGCGACCGAGTAGGACCGAGAGAGACCAGACCGGGTTTTAAGCCTCTTGCGACGTCTTAAGACCGAATGCGCCGCAGCGGAGGTGGTCCTAATGGGATCGCAAGAGGCTTAAAACCGGTCTGGTCTCTCTCGGTCTTACTCAGTCGCAAGAGTGTGAACGGGCCTTTACGTAAACCCGCTAAGTGTCGCTGGACGGTATCCCGCAGGGCAAGTAGCACCCGAAGCTTCCTATGTGACCAAAAACCTCTAGGACGCCCAGTGTGCGTTCGCAGTCTCCTAAGACATAATTACTTTAATTGAAGTAAATTTCCTGCTTTGCTAATTTGTGTTTTTTTTTTTTTTTTTACTCAAGTTTGCAGTTGTTTGGTGTAAGTTTTTGTTTTTGAACAAAAAAAATCTACATTTATGAGGGCCATAATGAAGAGCACGGGATTCCTCAACCTTCAACGAACATGCGTGTTAGTCAAATACTACTGAAACGACCTGGTAGCCAGGGCCTGATTAAGAAATTTCGGGGCCCGAGGCTAATGCTCGCCAGGGCCCCGAAATTCGAGATCATGAAGATGATGATAATAATGATGACGACGACAATTATGATTATGATAATGTTAATCAAAAATGAAACGTTTAAGTAAAAAAATATATTAAAGCGTCCCCTCTTCGAATGCCTAGAAATGTACTAAGTTAGCGCAATATCTTTGAACAATATTTAAAATAAAATTTTCGACTATACAATAATACAATTAGTATCATACAGAATACAGTGTTATGTATTCTTTGCACGTGAATTACTCTAAGTCTGAAAATAAGCTAGTTCAATCAAATCTAAAAAACACGCGATGCCACTGCGTTATCCGCGCGTATGTGCACTCCTTCAACCCAGCAGAACCAATCAAGATGCAATGCGCAGAAATCCCTGTGTTTGTGGCAGCTCCAACCATAGACGTTTCACGCAGCAAGTGGCTCTTGAGAACAAATTATAATTATAATTATAAATTATAAAGTCGTGATAGCTTCTAACTTTGCTAGACGCGTGTCCCGCCTTCTGAAAGCAGACAATATCCCTCATTAATCATATGCAGCGAGCAGCTTTTTCGGTAATCAAGTAATTGCGAAATCACCGCAACTCCTTCTGGTGTGGTCCAGAGGCTTTTAGGCGAAAGGCAGCCAAGATGAATGGCCAACGCACCGACCGTCATGGGTGGCTCAATCGTGAAGCTAATCGAACACAACCAAACTCAACAAAAGCGGCTATCGAACCTTCCAATTCACTTGACTGCAACAATGGTGTTCCCTGCCGTGAAACACCTCGTCTGTCGTCCTCAGTCCACTGTCCTACATCCTTGTAAAGAAACCACTTATCAGTTACCAGGTGGTCGTCATGTTGAATGTGATTCGAGATAGACAATAAATCAAAACGTTTTTCCGTGATTCCTTTCCATCCAAGTAATTGAAAGCACTCGGCCGTGTGTTGTGGAGTAAACGGGCTTTCAAACACGTGATGGAAGGAAACAATCTACTGAGGCTTCTCCACACTAATGAATACTCAGGCAAACTTAAGAAATGTTCGGACCTTCGTCAAATTACATTGTTCGCCACCGCGCCGACAACACGTGTCCGCGAAAGCCGCCAGAGACGCGGAGAGGCGCAAAGCGACCTGTTCCGGCGGGTTCCCGGTTTTTCCGCTTGGTGGCGTCCGCTTTGCTGGAGTCGTGAACAGTGCTTCGGACGCGCTGGTGACGAGTGGCAACTGTCCCAGGCCAAAGTGATTTACGACCAAAGCGGTTCTTTGACACGCCAGCAACAAACACACAAGAAAAGCAAGAAACGACTCCTTTTTTTTCGGGGGGAGGGGGGGAGGGAGGTCGTTTCCATTCTACGAAGGGGAAAGGGATACCAAGCGAGGGCCCCCGCGGCCCCGCCCCGAGAGCCGAGCGAGAAACCCCCTCCACCCCCCTTTCTTCAAATGTGGCCCTAGGCTCCAGCCTCCCTAGCCCCCCCCCCCCCCCTTAATGCAGGGCTGCTGGTAGCGGTAAAATAAAAAAAAAACGGGACAGTGGTGTGTTTCCAGAAGAAACATGCAGCTGCACCGACAGTTCAATGGAAGCTGTGTTCCTGGTAAACACAGAATGAAGTTTTAGATACAAATTTCTTCCCGTGAAGCATCGCTTTTTTTTTATTTAAGGACAGCTCAATGGGGAGTCGATCTGTTTTCCTCAATCTTTTCAAAACCTGATAGGAAGTTATCTTTTAGGGTTTATCGGTGACACCAAAAACACTGAACTCTGCTTATAACTTTCCAAAATTATAGTGCAAAAGACTAAGATCGGAAGGAACAATGGACAGGGAGTAACACACTAGCCCAACAGTTAATTTTAACTCTGCTTATAAATGAGCATATTCGTGAGGTACTTGCACCAAAAAACTGTCCCAACGTCGTTGGTTTCCGGAACGCCTCAAACCAAAAAGGCATCGCGAGTGCATCATTCGAAATAGTTGGCTACGTTCGCGATATCGTCCTCTGAAACCGAGCAAAAAACGAACGTCATTTTAACTTTTGCAGATCAAAGATCCCTGGGAGTTATATGTACATGGAATAGTTCAAGGTCTTGACGAACACAGATGGCGGAGGTAGTTTGTCAACTTTCAAACACGGGGCACTGACTGTTTAGTCACTCTAATAAAAAAATTAATCGAAAACTTGGTAATTTTACGTTCAAAGTTCATTTTGCAACATACACAACGTAAATTCTCTGGCAAAAAAAAGAAACAAAGTGGAGGAAACACCTTAATGAGGTCAGGAAGCCATTGCAACGCGACAACAACGACAAAAAAAAGTAAAAGAAACACGTCCATTAAAAAAATAAGTTGTTACGTAATGTGCTTTAATGAATTGTGAAAAAGAAAGAGCTCTCTACCCTAACTGTCTGTTACCTCGTGCCAAGATGGCGGCTCCGTGGAATGGCGCACACGAAAATGCTTCGCTTCTCGAAGTACAGGCCAGTACAGAGGCCGGTCGCTCATGTCTCCTGTGAACGAACGCATTTGAGTTTAAATAATATAATATTTTAGTATAATAATATATAATATATAATATATTATGGGTGATTTCATCTCCAATCGTGCAGGCAAAAAAGATCGAATTTTTAATTTCGTTGAAAAAAATTTATGTTATGGCGTCGTCTCTAAAAACGCAGTAGCCACAAACCGCAAGTTCGTCGGATTTTTTGTTCTCGACTTACGAATTTTAAAAGAGGCCGCGGCGGAAAGCAGTGTTTTTCACATCCGTCGCGGGTCGGATGTTTCGCTCGATCTCCCGCCGTGGATTTTCAGTCCACATTATATTAAATTTTTTCAAGCAATCTGTGAGTACAGTTAGAAGGCGCTAATACCATGAAATAATTTAAGGCGTTTTGCTTTTTTTCTGAAAAAATGTCAAAAACGCCCTCTCGGTTAATTGTTGACCAACTTTGACAATTAAATACTGGCGATCTACTTAAATTACATCAATATTGTTTTATGTCTATGAAGAGCCCAAAACAGGCTCTTTATATATATTATAAAATCACTCAGCTGTATCAAATATCCTTTGCGGGACGTTTACGTTAACGTTATGCGAAAACCAAAAAGTACCAATTTCTAAATCGATTTTCTCAAAAAACTCTTATTTTTTTGTTAAAATGTAGATATGATAGTTATCTACTCGAAAAGCAAGTCGAGAAAGTGTGTATTTTGTTTGGATGTTCTATATTTAAGCATCAATATCGTGCAAAAACGTGTTTTTACGGCTCGAAACGGACTTGCGAATTGCGCGTCTTCACAAACTTGGAAATATTTTTGCCTTTTTTCGACATTCCCACAGAAAAATGAAATACAGTAGTTCCACCCTGTTATATTTATTGATCATTTAAATTTTATTATAGGTGGCAAGCTACATGGGAGGAGTTCAAAAGAGACAACAACACTTCTTAACAGACCAGCAGGCGTCGTAAATTTTTAATGTGTAGAAATCGGCAGACGTCGTATTGATTCGGGGCCTTCATTAGCCTATACGAACGTCCCGCCCTTCCGGAACCAGCAGATGACCACGACCTTTCGCGCTCGTTGTGTTAGATAGGACGGCCCGTGACAGTAAAGCGAGCAGCGCACCCTGTGTCACGAGGAGTGAAATGGTACGAATGTGTTGTTGACGCGGCGAACAGTGACGGCCACCCAGGAGGAGTCAGTCAGTCAGAGTGTCGCACAAGGGAAAGCAAAGGAACTGTTGCCTGGGAGGATGAGGACACCACGGCCTTACAATATCGACGGTCAACAACAGTTCTGCCGGCCAAAACAACGCCGCGTGGGCGCTAAAACTGGCGGCGCGGGACAGAAATCCCGCAGACGCACACACGAAGATGGGCGGGTTTCGTTAGGGACGTAGGGAAATTTTGAAACCAGCCATCCGTGCACGCGTGAAACGATACCGCGTATTTGCACAAGCTTCGAGCGCCCTATTTTTGAAACGGCCGTGCTCTATCTCTCTCCACGGAGATCCGATAGCACCGAAGGGTTATCTCTTTCGAAGCAGCAAAGCCCGGTGACTAACATTAAAAACCAGCGTGTTGGTCCTCTCCATTACAGGTGGAGCGCTCTACCAACTGAGCTAACCAGGAGTTAGACGTCAGTAGAGCACACGGGTTTTATCAGCTGCCAAGTCTAACACCAACAAGGGTGGAACTTGCAACTTATGTTTATTCTGCCCGGTGACTAGTTGGATCGAAGTCAGCCTCCTTGTCAACTATAACCGTTTGTGAAGAGTGGCCTTCGCCCGAGATGAAAAGTTAGCGCCGGCTGACGTGTTCTTTTGAAAAAAGGAAGGGGATAAGAGAAAGTTTGAGTAACTACAGTAACTACCTTGAAAGCTCCTCTCCCGATATGAAGCTCGAGGCATGTTACGTCTCAGTTAGCTACTCGCGCATCGCTGCTCGAATCTATTCTTCACTTTGTTCCGCACAGCCACTGTTCCGCAGAGCCGTCGTGGCTGCGGAACAGAGTGAAGAATAGATTCGAGCATCATCTGGACGCCGTCCTCCTGCCAGGCTTCAGTGTCCTGGGACTAGACTCAGCGTCGGTCAGTTAAGACTTCTTTTTATTCCGTTTGCGTTTCTTCGCCCCGCTGAAATTTGTTTCTCGGGTGCGGTTCCGCTGAACGTTTTCTTTTTTATGTTTTCTTACTAACTGTTTGTTAGCATTGTTTAATTGTTGGGTTTATTTCGTCATGGCGTAGCGGCCTGACAGTGCTGTAGAGAGCGTGTTCTCACGCATTTGGTTGTGTCCCGTTTAGGGAATGCCCGGAGGAGTTTGTTTTCTGTTCTTGCCATGTGCGGCTAAGTTTTTCCGTCTTGATTATTTTTTTTGTAACGTGTCGTCGACTTTTTTGTTTGACTCTCCACCAGGCGTGGACCTATCGCCTTGCCACCGCTCGAACCTAAATCTTTTATTTTTTTAACGCAATTTTCTTTAAGATCGGAGTTGAGTAATTTTATTCTTATTTATTTATTTGTATTCTCTACCCCTCTCCGTGACAATCTCTCCGTGTGCTTCGGACCGTTTCTGTGTCTTCACTTTTGTGTATTACGGAAGTGAAAGGCCATTCCTGGTGCTGTGCGATGTGCGGTAAACAAACACTAGCGCTTGGTTTCGGAAAGAATTGTATATAATATATCAATGATGTGGTGACTTTCCATATGTCTTAGTAATATGACAGCTTATACCTAGTCATGCCAGTTTACAGTGAAAGTTTTATAAACCGAAACAATACAACGTCTGTGCCTCTTCGATATTGAAGGTCTACTAGGCCTGCTGATTTGATACGTTTCTCGTGGTTTTCCTTCTCTTACCAAACATAAATAACTATTCAATACCACAAAATACGTTTATAATTGATTACAAAACACACACAAAAATTCAAGAAAACTTTTTCACAATTCACAGAAACGCACGGGTTGCTATGTCTGACTTAGGTCTTGCAAAACGAAGACGTCTTTTTCGATATTGAGAATTAAATATAGAACATACAAACAAATAACACACTTTCTCGACTTGCTTTTCGAGTAGACAACAATTATATCTACATTTTAACAAAAATTCAAAATAAATAAAAAATGTGTTTTTTTTAGAAAATCGATTTTGAAATTGGTACTTTTTGGTTTTCGCATAACATTAACGTAAACGTCCCGCAAATTATATTTTATACAGCTGAGTGATTTTATATTATACATAAAGAGCCTGTTTCGCGCTCTTCATAGACATAAAAAAATATTGATTTAACCCAAGTAGATCGCCAGTATTTAATTGTCAAAGTTGGTCAACAATTAACCAAAGGGGGCGTTTTCGACATTTTTACAGAAAAAAAAGCAAAACGCCTAAAATTATTTTATGGTATTAGAGCTTTTTACCTGTGTTCACAGATTGCTTGAAAAAGTTAATATAATGTGGACTGCAAATCCACGGCGGGAGATCGAGCGAAACATCCGACCCGCGACGGATGTGAAAAAAAAAAATGCTTTCCGCCGCGGCCTCTTTTAAAATTCGTAAGCCGAGAACAAAAAATCCGACGAACTTGCGGTTTGTGGCTACAGCGTTTTTAGAAACGACGCCATAACATATATTTTTTTCAGAAAAATAAAAAATTCGACCTTTTTTTATTGCACGATTTGAGATGAAATCACCCATATATATATATATATATATATTTTATACTATATATATATATATATATACAACAAGTGTAGAGACTACTTTCTTTCTCTCTCGTTTTAGAGAGCAGCTCTTAGGCGCCCGTTTCCGGCTTGAGCGGCTTCGGCGTCAGCGCCGGCGTCAGCGTCGGCGTCAGCGTCGGCGTCAGCGTCGGCGTCGGCGTAACTATGCGGTGCATAATGACTTGGTGCCAAAACGTTACCGTGCCGAAACGTCGCGAGGGACGTTCCAACATGGTGACGTTTCAGCACGGTGACGCTTTGGCACCGCGCCGAAACGTCGCGTGAAGATGCGCGTTTCGCGCGTGAAAGGAAAAGAAGGGGAGGAGGAGAGGGACGGATGAGGAGGAGGGGCATACCCTCCCCTCGGTTCCCTCCCCACCTCCTCCTCAAGAGCTCCGCTCTAAATCGGCGTTACAGGAAGTAGTAAACATCTTTCATTTTTTATTTCATAAACCACTGCTAGTAGGTTATGTTCGTTAGGAATTTAAACAACGTGCCTATCTAAAGAGAACATCCACGATTCTAAATCTCCGCAGAACTTGGGTGACTAATCCAGTTCAGTTCAGTTCACTCAAAGGCACTTCTAATGAAGTGCACTAAATAACGGGCGATATAGTAAGAAATATTTATCGCAGAGAGTTGTTGACCAACAGTCTGGCTAATTATGCACAAATGCATAATATACATATGATATAAAAACACAAGCAAACAATAAATAAACCATGAATAAAAATCGATTAAATCATTGTATTAATAAAAAACGCTTTTGGAGTTGTAGTTTGCAGAGATCAATGGAATGTTGGGGGGGGGGGGATAGGGGTTGGCACTTAAATTGATTTTTATCTTGTTCGCATATAAATGTTTTCAGTCCGTTTTTTTTTTAAGTTTGTTTGAACGGTTTGTGACATCTTGCTCGTGCTTTACAACTTTTTTTTTAATCAGACAAACACTTCCTTTGACGTTTGTGAAGTATTGTGTGTTGTCTTCTATTCCTAATTATTTTGTTTGTTTTTCTTGGCAGATTCACTTGTAATGATCGTGTTGGTTGCTTTCGTTTCGTTCATTGCGTCTGCATCTCGGAGCGAAATCCGTCCAAACATCGTTTTTCTCTTCGCCGATGATATGGTTCGTATGTGTACACGTGTCAAAATATCGCTCAAAGTATTAAAGCGCTTCGTTAACTTGATTGCTTAGGAACAACTTGCAGCGAAAATTAAGAAGTGAAGAGCTCGTTTGCGTAACGTCGATCCTCGCTCAAGGGGTGCGAGCGTAACGGAGCTCATTGCATTGACTTTATTGTCATATAAAACTGCCACCGAGCTTGAACATTGCAATGCCTTAAACGATTATCGAATGAGTGTGTTTCACAGGTATTACACCGCAGAAAAAGCGAATTTGTCCCAAGTTTGTCAACCCAAGGTGCCTCACTTGGTCCTGGTAGGAGTTTGCTTGAAGACACTATACTCTGTTTCATACTTAGTGTGCAACGCTGTCAAAGCTTTTGGCGCGAGCATGGGGCTTGATCTCGTTGATCATTTCCACGCGTTCTCGCGCAAACAAAACCATAGATGAAGCCACGCGCTCGCGCCAGTGGCTTTGACAGCGTTGCACGCTAAGTATGAAACGGAGTATAATTCGGGTCAAGGTACTTTGCCTTGCCCTAATTATCGCCATAAAAACCATACTTTGACCATTCTCTGGTTCGTAAAAGAAGTTCCAAAGTGCCATACATATACAATAGGTGTCCGGTGAAAAAAAAAAAAACTGCCAGCAGTGAAGCTTAACTTTGACATTTTCTCGGAAATTGTGGTTCAAGGGCGCCAGATGAGAACAAAACAACCACCAGTGAGTCCGAACTCTGGTATTTGCTCAGGCAGTGAGGCCCAAAGATGCCAGGTGAAAAAACGAACAACAAGACAGTAAAGCCAGCTCTTGTAGGTGTTGGTGATTTAGCAAGCACCAAGATATTCAGACTCTGGCTTAAGGATTATCAAGCTTAGGATCTACCTTGGCTTCTTCTGTCTATTCTGTGTGCAATACCGAAACCTATACAACTATGATCCTTAACAGGCCTCACTTTATTTTTTAGACTCATGTTCCTTGCATTGTCCCTATTTTTATTATTATTTAATATCTGATCATACTATCAGTTCCTTCCGGGACCAGGATAGGACTGTATACAATAATTATGTTCCGCAAGATATATACAACAGCCCAATAATCAGTTCCAAACACAGTCAAATACAATCCGCGCTGCACTTCTCCGAAATAAGCACGATACATAAAATAAACATGTGCAATTAATACACACTTTTTAGCACAAGAAACAGCCTGTACCGCTATCAAGCTTTAAAAATTAGGGATGTGAACACCTCCCGGCTACGGGTACCCAAAAAACTTTCAGATAGCTTGTTCCAAACCCGCGCAGTTTGTAAGATAAATGATTATCTAAAACACTCCTTACTAAACCTTCTTTCTTTTACATGCTTCCCATACTTATACCGGGTTATTCGCCACATGTCTTCAGCTATATTCTGATACTTGCTCATAAAGGCCAATTTCCTGATAATACTATGAAAAAAATCTCAGACTGTTCTCTTTCCTGAGAAGTTAGAGCAACGGTAAATTGGCCCTACCGTAAAGGGGAGAAACTGATTATATACAGGGCTGGGACGACGTGAGCTTCCACGGGTCTCCCCAGATCCCGACCCCCAACATGGACGTCCTCGCCGCGGACGGCATCATCCTGAACAACTACTACGTCCAGCCGTCTTGCACCCCTTCCAGAGCGGCGCTCATGACCGGACTCTACCCCATCCGGACCGGTACACTACGAAGCACAGTGTGCATTCATTCATGCGTAGACTCAGCTATCCCTGCATTCCACCAGAATTTTGAAGGGTTAGCTTGATATCGGAACCCTTCACGAATCTTGCTTGCTCTTGTTGGTGTTAGCCGCGCCGTGAATAAGCTACGGGGGACAGTGTCAGCAAACGGAGCGCAGTCGTTAGTTTGACGTCATAGCGCGCGCGACGAATGGCGATCCGTCGCACGGAGTGCGTGTGTGCGCATGAATGGGGGAGCGGGGTAAGTAGTGCGCTAACACGCCCACCTCTTTGCCCTTACTAGAATCGACAGTTGCGCTAGTTGGTATGTGTTCATGATGACAAACAGCGCGAAACACAATGACACAGAGCAGAGAAACACACACTGGACAAGGCGCTGACTATCAACTTTTTTATTTTGAAAACACGCGAATATAAGGTGCTTTTTTTATTATTATTAAACTGTGGGGTTGCTTCGTTTTCTTTCACTGTGAGATCGCTTCTTTTTCGTTTCTCAAAAAAAGTTATCTAAGGTCCAAAAAAACATCTCACTGTCCCTGAGGTTCCCTGATGGTTGGCTCACGCACGTTGCTTTCTTTTTTGATATATGGTAGGCCTCAATCATCTTCCTAGACAACTGAGTTTGGTGTTTGTACAATATATTTGTGTCTCTGAACCGTGGTTCACAACCGCAGTCACGGCAATGTATTGCTAAATGGGAGTGTGCTCCTCCTTTTGACGACCTGTGATGTTCGCAAAGTCTGATGTTTAAGCATCTCCCCCGTTTGACCGACGTATGAGTGTCCGCAGGAGAATGGGATTTCATACACTGTCCCCTTTTTGCAAGATACGAGCTTCATACCGTGCTTAATGTGGCATTGGTGGTTGTCAGTTTGCCTGCTTATGCTGGCGCTTTTTTTTTTTTGCGGTTACATTTTTGCTTAGTTTGTTGCGGGTTGAGAATACGACATTGACCTCGTATCTAGAGGCGACTACTTTTATCTCATTAGAGAGACGGTGAATATTGGGTATTGTATGCCTGCTATATTCTTATTTGTATTTTGTTTTTGACTTTATCTTTATGTTCGGGATTCACCTTGATGCTACGAATTAGTTTGTCATATGCCGATGAGATAACCGTGTTTGGAAAGTTCAAGTCCCTGGGCCTGGAGATTTTGGCGCAGAAGCTTACTTTCATATTGTGGATGCAGGATGTTGTTAGCGCTGACCGCAAGCATGAAAAAGAAGCAACCCTAAGTGAAAAGAAAAAGAACCTATATCCGCGTGTTTTCAAAATAAGAAAGTATATAGTCAGCGCCTTGTCTTATCTGTATTTCTCTCCTCTGTGTCATTGTGTTTCGCGCTGTTTTTCATCACCTCTGACCTTTCTATGCTGCGTATGGGCTGCAAAGTGGTGTACAAACTTTGTGTTAGTGCTATCGCACCTTCATTGACGGAGATTTATTATGCGTGGCACCCATACCGTATACCTGCGTCCATACTAAACCCATCTTTTGCTTTGTATTTCAATCCGTGAAGTTGATTATGAAGCAGGCTGTTCATTCCATACATCTATTCATCTTATAATTGTTTCCTTAAATAAGTTAGTGATAGTCTTCTCGTGCATTTTCCTGCGGGACTTTGTGAGCACCTTGTGATACTTGCATTCTAGATGTACCCGTTTTCTCATTTTTGATTGATTTCTTGCCGACTCTTTATTTTACTTTGTTTTGTTAACCTGTGTTTCATCCTCCAACATTTCTCACCGCCATCTGTTCCCCTCCTTTATCCTGCATTCTTTCTCATCAAAACTGCAATAACCCGAGCCCGTGCAACTTTTCCACAGCCAGTGAGATAAACCTCACGTCAGGCAAACACCACGACCACCACACCCACCACCACCACCACCTTAAATAAGTGAAAACTAACATATGGCTTAAATAAAAAAGGAATGAGCGTCATCAAAAACCACTACATCCGTAAATTTTGGGAAGACTCAGAGCGCGAGGGAAGCCAGGCTACTAGTTGCGCAACGGGGGCGAGGCTGGTGGTAAGAAAACGAGGATGATATGAGGACAGAAAACCGCGCGGAAGCGTCGGCCGCGCGGAAGCGTCGGAGTTGTCTGACTCGCATCGGAAGGGTCGTGGGTTCGAATCCCGCCTCCGCCTAAAATTCTTTCAATGTTTTTCTTTAAGGCAAATGAATCGCTTCATAAAATAAAATAATTTGACACATGCGGCTACATTTAATTCGCACTATCTGTCATGTTTTACTCACTTTAATTCCACGCGTCAAGTCACGTTTCACGCGAGCGTTGTGTATTGTTTGAAATACCCGCGCGAGGTCAGCTGGCTGTGACGTCAGGACCCTATCGACCAATCAGGATTTTCCCGTCCCGCCGACGCCGAGCGTTTTTTGCGACACCAGCTCCTAAACGTTATCGCGATAAAAATGGTCAAAGTGCAGGCGAGCTGGTACGTATTCATCGTGATGTTTAAACCTGAGAATGGGAAAGTAACTTGAAGACGGCAGAAGGGACAGAATAAAGTGGACAGACAGCGTCTCAAAGAAAGGCTACCTCAATGCTAACGACATAGTATGCTGTTTCTCAATGAATATTTGAAAGGGTTGCTAATTAATTTGTGTTAAAAAAATAGTTTAGCCATTGCAAAAAAAAATATATCTTGGCTTGTTCAATAGGACTGAACAATACCGGGTTAGTATGTACAAGCAGCACAATTTCTGACAAGAATCAAGAGTTGGTTACAACAGTCGCTCATTCTAGAATAATGTAGCCATGTGATTGAGAGGAAGGAGAGCCGCAACATGTGATCCTTTCATGTCGCGTGGAGCTACCAGAAGAGATAGTATTCACCTTGTTTATAAAAAAAATTGTGGAGGATGGATGGCTGGATGCCAAAGGCTGTACTCTTTATAACAGGCGGTAGCTTGCGGCACCTAGCCTAGAAACCAAATTTACGATTCATGACATCGCCCTTCTAAGCCAATTTTCTCTCCCTCTGCATTTTTCTATCACCAGGTTGTGTGGGATATCGGATGTTGCGGAAGCGGGCACTTCCGTTGCCCACTTTAATTCCACTTTCTTCGGGACATTTTTTTTATATATAGAACCTAGCCCTATTGATCGTTTTTGTGTGACGGTTGCCATTTTGAAATATCGCGTAGTTGGGTATTGGGCGACAAAAACTAAATAGTTTAAGCATAAATACAAAAAAAATTATAGTCAAGAAAAAATTATAGCTATTGGTTCGAACTTCTTTAATTCGAGCGCTATACAATTGGTGAATAAAGTGATTTTTTATGTTGCCCCAGCACAGCTACCTCAAAATTCACCATGGCGGCTGCCACGAGAGAACGGTCTATATGACTAGGGTTCTATAAAAAAAACTTTCCGGAGAAAGTGTAACGGAAGTGGGCAACGGAAGTGTGTAACGGGAACAGGTGACAGAACTGTAACGCAAGAAGTTTAACATGCAGTTCCCGTGCCGAATTTTGCACGGAAATTTTATTTGGTGTACAAATCGGAAACTCAACTAATAATCTCAAAATAAGCTGCACATTCTAATCTCCCAAATTAAACCGTAAGACTAAGATACATATTATTTATTTTTTTCAGTTGTTTGCTTTAATAATAACGATCCAGCAACTAGGCCCATTGTTATCGAAATTATTTTGCCCACCTAAGAATCATACTTCACAAAGAAAACGTAACCTAACATTAAGACTGTTTTGAGCTAGTTGGTTCATGATGATTTCAATTGTTCAAAGAGCAGAACAACAAGAACGAAGAAGAAAACGATATTCGACACAAACAGGCGCCCGCCTGTAGCCTGCTTGTTTTCTTCTCCATCCTTGTTGTTTTGCGCTTTTAACCTTTGAAATCAGTAACCTAACAACCTGCCGCCTTCACCCGTGCGTACTCTCTCCGACAACGCTCTCTCGTCCTAATTCTACAAAATGTCTCACCTGTGTCACATTTTGCTGCTCTCAATTAATAAACAAAAAAGTTGAAGAAGTTCAAGGGGAGCAGCTGTTTTAGTCGGCTACAAAAATTATGTCGTCCTAGAAATATGAACTATTTGAACAGCTGCTGCTTTAAAAGCGCTTTCGCTTAAACTGGCTCGTTCGTTATATTTCGCGTATATCACTTTTTTCGACGACAGCCCAAGTTAGACTTTTTTTTTCATTTCCGTCCTGTTTAAACGCTAGGACACCGCAGTACACATCTCAATTCTCAGAGTCAATGAGACATTTACTCAGTTCATGAAGTATCGATGCACTTGCGACGTGCGCCATTTTCAGGAAGTTATCCACTGCGCGTGCGCGTTCTGCGGAACCCAGTAGCAGATACTGACAGTTGGATTCTTGGTTCAATCCCCACTCCTGTTCATTTCGATCTGAATGAGCATCGTGCCGGCGTGCGGTTGTGTAATCACCACTGCGTGAAGCACGTTAATCACCCCAGGCTTGCGGTGGTGCTGCACTGGATGATAAAATGTCTCACTTATGTACAGTGAAGCAGACATATATGTACGGTACTAACTACGAGTAATCAAATTACTTGTGATCGATTACATTTTGAAGTAACTTTGCAATCATTTTAATGTATTTATTAGAAAGTAATTGCAAGAGTAGTCTGATCAATTTTGGAAGTACCGAAATTACTCGTAACTCTTACTATATTTCCATCCTCTTTGTTTAAAAAAGACTGCATAATTCACCCGTACACTTAATATTTGGGTTCAAGAAAATATTATTTTGTGACATTGATTTTGGTTTTAATAGTTTGTTGATTATTAAGTGAATCATCTGCAATCTTGATATAAAATATGACCTAGCTCCTAAACGTGTTTTTTTTAATTAATATTCAACATATTTTAGAAGGTGCCTCACTAAAAATGAATAATGGCTATATGAACAAGAATAATAATAATAATAATATATAATCTTTATTTTTGGGTGCCCAAAAACAACCACATTTGTCTTCTCATTGGTGCAGCAACACAAACAAACAAAATCAGCAAGCAAATATATAGGATCTAAACACACTTACTAAAAAGATAAAATATCTAACACAAACATAATACTAAGGGGCTAAAATAATATCCTTCAAATCGTGACGGTATATAGAAATTGATGCAGATATGTCAAGGTGGGGTGGTGCGAACGTATTATATAATTACTGAATCCGTGAGAAAGAGTGGAGGTATTGCATGCCGAGCGAACATCAAAACAAACAAGGTGTCTGGTTACTCGGAATGGAATATGGAAGTTCACTTTCGCGAGGAGTTGCGCCGAATCAACTGCGCCATTTGCAACCTTGTGCGCGAAAATTAAATCTCGAACAGTCCTCCCTTTAGACCAGGAATGGCCAGGCTGACGCGGCCTAAAAGCCACAAACAAAACCATGAAACTTCCAAGAGCCGTGGGGGGACTAACTTTTCTTTAGAGCAATAAACGAAACTCAAACTACTTTTAATCTATCCGAGTCAAAAGCAGTTCAACTGGACGTAAGGTAGCAGTAGCAGAAGACTACCAAACCGCAACCTGTCTTTCGATTTAAAACGCGTTCTATTTCTCTTTTGGGAAAGTGCTCGTGGGACCGGGAGGGAGGCGGAGGGGGGGGGGGGGGGGGGACTAGGGGAAGGAGCTTTGAGCCGCACTTTAACACGCGAAGAGCCGCATGCGGCTCCCGAGCCGCAACTTGGCCACCCCTGCTTTAGACAGTAGGGAAACTGAAAGCATTTTCATTATATATTCATACGTATAATAAAAGCGCCTCTCAAGGTATCCATCATAAATAATCCGGAGAACTCTTTTCTGAACATTTTCTATGCTCATAGCCTGTGCCTTAAAAATCGAGTTCTATACGACAGAAGCAAACTCGAGTCGTGACCTCACTAAAGAATTAAAGAGGTGAATCAATGAATGAGGATTTTTCAAATTACGCGTAGAACGAGAAATTACCCCTAACACTCTAAAAGCATTACCCACGACCAACGACACATGGTTTCTAAAAGATAAGGCGCTGTAAACACACAGGTCCTTTAAGATTTGTACACGCTGCATTGACGATCCCTTGAGATAATAACTAGACTCAAAAAAGAACACCGGCGGCAAAAAGTAATCACTATTGTTTTTTGGGGGTTAAGCAGCAATTGATTATTTGTACACCACTGAAGAGCGCTAGTAACGTCACCTTGTAGGACATCGCAATCTTTAAGACTATTAATGCTTTTGAACAACTTAAGGTCATCAGCAAAAAGTAGTAGTTCAGAACTGTTTACGCAGGACACTATATCATTTATGAAGATCAAGAACAAAGGAGGACCCAGTATTGATCCCTGGGGAACACAGGACGTCGAAAAAAAATTCAGAGAAACAGTCACCAACCCGAACAGTGTTTGAGCGCAATGACAGATAGCTGTCAAGCCATTCGAATAATTCAAGACACACTCCATATGAAGACAGTTTACGGAAGAGTAATTTATGGCTCACTTTGTCGAACGCTTCAGACATATCAAAATATATTGAGTCGACTTGTCCTCTATTAGCCACAACTGGCGCAGAAAAGACTAAAAATGTACGCAAATTAGTCTCGACTGACCTACCACTCAAAAAACCATGCTGCAACAAGGTTATTTTTGTCGAAAAAAAACAAATATTCTCGTATGGATGACAAGCTCGAAAACTTTCGAAAAGCCACAAAGCAAGGAAACTGGGCGATAACTTATAACAAGGGACTCATCGCCGTTTTGTAGAACCCGAACGACCACCGATCTTTTCCAATTTTTCCAAAGAGACGGGAATGTTCTCGAAGTAAGAGAAAGAATAAAGATATGCTTTAGATTTGGAACGATCAGTCCAGTGCATCCTTTGATAATAAAACTCATTTATTGTTTTATTTCGCTCTAGGCGTTAGACTGGCGACGTGTGTTAATAGTGTGCTTACAAAAAGTATTCAGTGTCTTCTGAACATCCTTCAAGAACTTGTCTTCCCTGACCACTTCAAACTCTTTTGAAGTAACCTGTACTGTACTTTCTTCTTCATTCTGTTTATCGTGACTTCGTTTGTAACCCACTGAAAGATGCTGACAGTGCGCAACTCACTGCGGATCTCTCTTACGGGTACCACAGCATCTTTACAAATCCCACAAGTTATGTATGTGCAATCCTTCGAGTTCGCGTCGCAAACAATTAGAGCTACCAAGACATTTGTGTCTGGGATGTTTGTATCAAGAAAGGCGGATTTTATAACTTTCAGCATCAGTTTCATGTTTGCGTGTTACTTGCACAGACACGTGTTTCGGTCTTCCTTTGTGGGCACGTTCACCCTTCACTGCCTTAAAGCGTCAGTTGATGCCGCCTGCTTCAGAGCGTCATCTGATACTGCCTGCTTCAGAGCGCCCGTAGCAAGTGTGAGGAAATGTACGAGCATGGAAGCAGAATTTAGCTGCATTGTTTACCTTGTACGGTTTCGCATAAAGCGCACGTGTGATTTGTATTTATACATGCCGTATTTATTTTTTAGCTTTTAATTTTCTTCTGTTTTGTTTTGAATCTGAAGAGAATATTATATTCTAGAGAACAATAAAAAAAGAAACTATGTAGCAGCATTTGTTTCTAGCAGAAAAAGAAAACGAGCGGAGTTTGCTTAATAGTTTACACAATCTTTTATTCATCTGCACAGCTCTCATATTAGATAGAGCACTTTAAAAGACAGCAATTACTGTTTTCAGATAACATTGTTTATATACCAACACAGTGTTGACACAGTGAACAGTGTTTGCAACACAGTGAACAGTGTTCACAAATAGGCCTGCTTTGCCCACACCAGGTGTGGGCACTGCGCATGCGCAGTACCAACAGCAGCGTCAATGCAGTGGCGTGACGTTGGTGAGTTGAGTGTGTCTATAGATTCTGCACGCGCGCAGAACTGCCTCGCTTAGAAGAAGCTGTGGTGTCTTGCGCCATCTGCCGGTGCACTGATCCATCCGTTATGCGACTAAAACGCGACGCGGCTGACCCGTGACTCGGCCGACGCGTGACACAGCTGACATTTAAAGCAAATTAAAATTTTTCAACAAAGTTCGTCGCTCGAATTAAATGGTTTTAAAACAGTAGGAAGGCACATTGGTTCTGTCAAGGCTCCTCATTTTTCATCAATAAATTAAAGAAATTATGGCATGCATTCTTCATGACACCACTGACGGGTTAAGAAGGTACGCAATTGTTTTTAAGCAGTCTTTGACTTATAAGATTTAAACTCTTTTGCACCACCAAGTGAACATCGCCTTTGATAAGGCCGCCGTGAAACAGGGGTTCAAATGTGAATGTGGTTACATACTGAATACCGTGGACAGAACTGTCTATATTATTTCCTATCTTCTTCGTTACACCACTGACATTTTAGTCGATTACAGCCGTTTCTCGTTATTGATTATAAAAAAAACATACATACTTGGCAAAACTAAACACAGTGATCATTTTATAAACATTAACTGACATTTCAATGGTTGAAAAAAACCCGAGACAGCGGTAAACGACACAACACTAAAAAGTCTCTAACACAGCTGAAATTTTTATTTTCCGAAACCTGGTTATATAGGCACTTCGATACAACAAGGACAACGGACTCTGCGTCTCCAAACATGTGCGGACGAAAATAATCCAATCATTTACGAGAGTGGTTCTTAAATGGGGGTCCGCAGACCCTTTGGGGTCCGCGAAGCCCTGCCTCATGAGTCAAACCCGTCAATAAACGTTGTATTCTTTTTTTTCAAATTTAGAAGGAACCTTTTAGCTTTCGGGTGAGTTTTCTTGCGAGTATGTCAATGTGAGATGTCTACTTAGCATAGCCCTTAGTTATATGCATTTATTAAATCAACAGTATAGTTAACCTATACCTTTCCCTTCCCCTCACCAGGAACAGGGTCCTCCATCATCTCCGCCAATCCCAAGGGGCCCGCGAAGCATCAATGGTTGAGAACCACTGATTTACAAGATACCCTTTGATTGTGGCCTTTGTTTTATTGGACAAACTAAACTGTATATAAATGAGCGTTTAACGGAACACAAACGTTGTATAAAGAACAAAGATCCGTACTCCGAAGTGTCAAAACATCTGATCGAATGTAGGAACTGTGTACGTTGTGGGATTTTACTTCAGTAGAGTTGCGGGAAAAAGGTGACCATAAGCGATTGATAAAAGAGTCATTAACAATATTAGGTCACGGGAACGCAGTTAATAAGCTGTCGTTCGGGTTGGACAACGAACTTCGGCGTTTTTTTAGGCTGTGAAAAGTTCTGGCCTTCAAGGTTTATGTCTGTACGTTTCCGGGTAGAAGGGACGATGGGTCGTTCTTTCCTTTTTGTATGTGTGTTACTGGGCTTGGAGTTACCAGTGTGTTTGGTGGTCGAGAAGCCAGGGGTCAAAGAAAAGAGAAGTGCATGACGCAGGGTCCGTTGTCCTTGTTGTTTACGTTGTTTAGTCAGAGGATACGTTGGTGGAAAGAGGTATTCTTTGGGGTTCTCACCCTCTCTCCTTTTTCTTTTGTATCGAAGTGCCTATATAACCTAGGTTTCGGAAAATAAAAATTTCAGCTGCGTTAGAGACTTTTTAGTGTTGTGTCGTTTACCCGCAGTCTCGGGTTTTTTTCAACCATGTGCAATGTACACCAGCTCATTTGCGCCCTTACATTTTGAGATTTCTAGTTTTTTTTTTAATCAGTCTGTTAAGAAATCAATTTTCTAGGATTTCGCTGAAAGGCTTTGAAAGGTGTGTGATAGTTAACAGATACAGTCTAATTACCGAAGTTATCTATTGGAAGATTCCGAAATCAAATCAATGCGCTCCAAACATGTGCCGACAAAAATAATCCAAAATAGTTGGTTTCATGAACCTACAGCATCATGCTGTCCTAATAATAAATAAAAAATTATCACAGCTAACAATCATTAAAGCTATAGGTCATTTACACCAATGTGTGACTTTTCGGGAGAATGACCCTTGTACAAGTTTCCTCCTAAGGAATCCTCGATCCAAGTCTCCTCTGGGAGGATATGGTTTACGAAAATTAATGGATCAAGAAGGTTAAGATATAAAAGTGGACAGTCTGAAAGACCCGTTTTCAAACCGGCTGAAATATCTGTCGTTTTGACATTCTTAAGTAACCGGAGAAGTTTCGGTTACTTTTCTTTTTTTTAAGTAACGGCTAATTACTTTTTTCTCGAATAATCAAGTAATCAAATAGAATACTTTTTAACCGCGTGTAATTGTAATTGTAATCGATTATTTTTTTTTCGAATAACGCGTACAAGACTGGAAGGAAGACACCAGACGCCCATTGAGGCTAACATTTCGCCCGCAGCCAATGAGACTGCAGTATTAGCAGCTTCGAGCGCCGAAGGACCAATCACGAAGCAAAGAGGGGTAATTAACATAATAAGCCACGCCCCTCGCTTCTTCAGCTGTCGCTGACTATAGAGACCCAAGCCGTAAGGTATTTGTGTGGGACATTGAGTCGTTTGAGTTTAAGAAAAGCACGAAAAGACAGGAAGACGTCCTCCATTCCGACTTTAATTGGCCTTTCTCTTTGTTTTTGTGTTATTGTTCCTGTTGTTCTTGGTGGTGGTAGTTGTGTTGGTGTTGATGTTGATGGTGGTGGTTTCGTGGTTGGTGGTGTTGGGCTGTTGTCTTTCTTGTAGTTGTTGGTGCTTTTGTTGTTGGTGGTGGTGGTGTCTTTTTGTCGTAGTACTCCATAAACGTAAACTCTATAGTGATTATGATAATATAATGTATGCGTTCGTTCTTGGGTTCAAACGCGAATTGTTACAGGAAACGCTGGAGAACATCAACCAGTGTTAACCTTCTCAACTCTAGCCCGCAACCAGCTCTCAGGTGTTCTCTCGTCGGTTTGTGGCGTCACTGTTCATCGCAGCCAGGCCACCTTGATGGAAAAGCTCAGCAAGCCACGTGTTGTTCTGTAGGCATTAGAGATCAGTTTTTTTCGTTCAAGTGGGCTAATTCCGGGTGAGATTATCCAATTAGTCGTAGTTAAATCATGGCAAAGTGTTACTTTTTTTTTCGCTGCTTTTAAAAAATAAAAAAATGTCAATAGGCTTTTGCCCATTGACATTTAATTTAAAAAGGGCACAATTTGGTCGAATGTTTGTGTTTGACTCCAGTGCTCCACTCTCGACCACACATGTTTTGCGTTTATTTCAGATTTATTTGAGCCATGGAATGCAACAGTGGTAGTCACATTCCTTTTTTTCAGAGCGCAGCTTTTATGCACCCGTTTCTGGCTTGAGCGGCGTCGCCGTCGTGCGCGTAACCGTGCCTTGCATTATGGGACGTTTCTCATATTGACGTCAGTGACGTCACACATTACGTCACGAGTGACGTCAAGAAGGATCACGAGAGAAGAAGTCTACGACGCAAGGTGGCCGAGAAGGTCACGTGAAGGTCGACCTTCACGGTGACCTTCACGACGCCTTCACGAGTGACGTCACGAGTGAAGGTCACGACGAAAGTCACAACCTTCACAGTGGCCTTCACGAGTGACCTTCGTGACGTCACGAGGGTAACGAGTGTCGTCACGAGAGGGGAGGGAGGGAAGGGGAGGAGGAGGGAGAGGAGAATGGAGGAGGAGAGAGCATGAGAGGAGAAGGAGAGGATATTCCTCTTCGTACCCTTCCCTCCTCCTCCTCAAGAGCTACGCTCTAATTCGGAATTACAGGGCATTGTACACGTCTTTCATTTTTTCATGAAATCCCTTAAACTCCAGGCATGCAGCACAGCGTCCTATTACCCGCACAGCCATATGGACTACCTTTGGATGTAACAATCATGCCACAGCACTTCAAGAACCTCGGATATGAGACTCACATGATTGGCAAGGTAACCTCACGTGCTTTATGTGTGCTATAATCCTTTATTTGACTTTTTTAATGATAATTTTTGATGCACTGAGTTTGTAGGCCTTTATGAAACTGAGCGCTGCGTCACGACCATACGCGCGTTCGCCAGTTGTTTTGGAACAACTATCACCGTCATCAGTCACGCCACCATTATCAGCAAAGTGGGCGACTGAGCACGTCTACCGGCGCAAAGAGCGCTTAGCGCGGATTGCCACGGATGGCTATTTCGCGTGGATTGCCACGGGCTGAAAGGCGCACCTGCGAAAGGGACCTCCCCATTTCCAGTGGAGCGCCCTACGAACTCAGCTAACCAAGGGTTAGACGACAGTAAACAGGTTTTATCAACTGCCACCAGTCGAACACCTACAAGGGTGAACGGCTTGCATTTTAAGGTTATGATTATAATGCAGTTAAATGCATAGGTGCAAACGAGCTGGAGGAGAATGACAAAAATGACCCCTGGAGGACACAGGACAAGGAATGACCAAAATAATTCCAAGAGGGACAAAGGACAAACACAAATCTCCAAACACGGCTAAGCGACTGGTGCGCGACCGAAAAATCCGCCTGTTCCTGGTATCGAACCAGGGACCTGGTAATCTCTGGAGGAGGGGGTCGCGCACCAGTCACCTAGCTGCGTTTGGAGATTTGTGTTTCTTTTTTGTTCCCCTTCTCCAGGGACCATTTTCGCCGACCATGATGGTGGCCTTTTGACGCTGTCCGATTGTACCCATCAGCTCGTAGCGACGGCTGCATCTAGGGTTAACGTAAAACGAAGGATAGAAACACAGAAAAATTTAAGTGTACTTTTTCAGGTCTCGGGAAGAATATGTAACCAATAACCTAACTACGTTACCAATATAGTCTAATTAAGTAACGTAAGTACGTTGCCTGTTGCTGTTTTGAAAATGTAACAAGTACGTTAATACGTTACAGAAAAAAGTAACGTATTTCACGTTACGCCATTCATTGTAACGTGTTACCACCGACACCACTTGTGAGTCATTGAAGAATAAGATTAGAAGAATTTCGCTTTTCCGCTTTCAAGCTACTTTATAAGGGCAATTCAGATGCTTCCATATATTATGTAATCTATTTGTAAATACCACGACAAAAAAATTCGCTACCTATTTAGGTTTTAAACGAATTAGGCGGCGAACTAAAAATAAATACTCCGGCGTTTTACGTTTCGAATATTTTAGAGATGCTCACAGGACGCCATATTTGCGCTTCAACTTGTCTGCAAAGTACGACAATCTTGGTTGTGTGGAGTTCACGTTGCGGGAACGTTGTCAAATCTCGGTACAACCCGCGTTGTACCTTAGATGTACATACACTGTTGATATTCAAAACACTGACTAGGTGGCGCAAGCAGCCGCCCAATTAAAAGGGTTACGCCGCATGCATTCATTTGTTCATTCATCATCAGCTATGGCGGCCAATTAATGCGACGTGTACGATTAATCTCTAAGTTTTGTAGAGGCATTCCGGTTAAAACCCCGTTTTTATGCACTCAGTGGAACCTGGGAAACTACAAGCTAGCGTACACGCCGACCTACCGAGGATTCGATAGCTTCTTCGGTTTCTACGGTGCTGGAGAAGACTATTACGACCAGACAGTTACCGTTGTAAGTGCCAAATCTCTCTGAATTTCGGTTGTCAGTCGGGAAGCGGGAGACTCAGAGCCTCACTATTTTTCTTCCTTTTTTAGGGTGGACAAACCGGACTCGATTTTTGGTTGAACACCGAACCACTACGGAATGTAAGCGGAAAATATTCGACTCATCTATACACGGAAAGAGCGAAATTCCTCATTGAGAACCGCAATGCTTCAAAGGTAATAAAACCGCAAAACATGCAATCAGTCGTTCTTTTTTGATAAACAACATACGTTATGCCATTTGCTTTGTTTGTTTTATAAATAGTCGATATACTCTCTCAGAAGCTGTTGATCTAATCACATCAACAAACTAAAAACCGTTTCTCAAACTTCCTAACTAAAAAACCAAGTGTTTAAAATGTATCAAAATAACAAATAATGTTATACTTTTGTCGTGAATAGTATTGCATTAATTTACAAATTACTAACATTTCTTTTTTGGCCTAGATGTTAAATCTTAGAGACGTAACACTTTTTTTATATTAATACTTTTGGTAGAAGTCCAGGAATTAAATTCATATAGTAATTTCAAAGGAGTATATTTTATTTCCGAAAACACTTACTGTAATGACCATTTTAGAGACATTGTGAAGATGTTGAAAGCGGGGCTGTGAAGCTTGTCAATAAATCTGCCGAATAATCAATTAACGCAGTAATTCGCGGAATGCATTATCATCTGAGTCAATCGGTTAATAAATATTAATTGTCACGGGAGTTATATTGACTATTTCTATTGGTACTGTTATTTACTGTAACTGAATTTTTTAAGTATATTTAATTTTGATCTGATGTCAATCTTGGAGAGACGTTCGTTATTATACTATATATTTATCACTTCTTGTGTCTTAACATTTCTTTCGTATTTTCATGTAGGACGAAATTGAATAGAACCTCGTCAGCGTAACAGGAAACGCAATTAACAGAAATTGCGTATTTTT